>PVLD010037199.1:0-10419 GCA_004027595.1 Dinomys branickii
CCCCAGTACCGCAAAAAAAAAAAAAAAAGAAGTAAATTTTGATACCTTTTGATGGCTTTTATTTTGCTTTAGGATCAGTCTTAAGTCACTGCTGTGTGCCCAGTGCCTAGCAGTGTCCTGAGGCTGGAAAAAGTACAATTTGTTTGTGTTTGTAGCCTGGCAGGGCCTTGTGTATGCCAGCTGGGTGCTTCACCACTGAGGTGGATGCCCAGCCCAGAACTAACAGGTGCTGGTGTTGAGTGACTCGGGGAACCAGAGCAGAGGTTCCAGCGGCCAGAGTCGTACTCTAAAGTGCTGGTAGTTCCATAGGGGAGTAAGTGATCTGTCTTCTCTTTCTTCAGCATGGCTGACTAACAGATTATGATTATCTTTTCATATTTCCTTCCTGCTTTTTCTCCGAATTTCTCTATTGTCAGGTTCTTGGGCCAGTTCTGTAGATTGGCATGTCCATAACTGTTTTAGAATCAGAATTCATTATTGAGACATGGTTCTCAGACAGACTGGCTGTGGATAATCAGTGGGTTCTTGTGTCTTTTGTTGTGGTTGTTTTGCTTTTAGCAGTGTGTGTGTGTGTGTGTAAGACAGATCAAGTGATCCTCTCACTTCTGTCTCAGTGGGCCTAAGGTGTGTACCATGCCCTGTTCTGTTTGGTCTCATTCACTCTTCATAAATCGTAATGCCTTTGCATTTTAATAGGACCTGTGCTAGCAGCATTTAGGGACTTCTCATGGTAAAAGACTGCCTTTTAGAATGTCGACAAAACAAATAATTTCAGAAGTACAGACAAATTCCTATTGATTAATAAAACAAAGTTTTAACTTAGGAAGTATGAATACCAGTTTTCCTGTCAGGTGACTACGTTGATATTGGCACATTCTTTTTACTTTTGTCACTTTTTTTTTTAATACTGATGTGTCCTTTGCTTGGCACATGTTCTGTGGGCTTTGTTTTTTTAGTCTCCCTTACTCGCTGGCCAGGTGTGATCTTAACACCTGAAGATTGATATCTGTAGGCCATTTTATTTGATGAAGAGAATTTAGCATTGTGGTCAAAGTTACCTCCTTTATAGTGACACAGCAAAACTTTTAAAAATAATTTACTGGTGACAGGGATATAGCTCAATGGCATAAGCACTTGCCTGGCAAACCTGAAGTGATAGTTCGATTCCTGGTACCAATAAATAAACAAATATTAATTTACTTACTACTTGCCATGCTTAAAAAGAAATAGGGAACCTGGATTTGGCTTATTAGTATTTTTTAAAGCTGGGTTTTGTAGGGAGCACACCTTACCAGACACTCTGCCCACCTCAGATTGTTACCCAGTCCTTGAGTGCTGCTGCTCATGTATGACTTCGCAGCCATGGACAGGAGATTGAGAACTTAGTATGTGTGTGCATGGGAAGGGGGTTGTGTATATGAGATTTGGGGGTGTGGTGTGGAGGTGTGTTTGCTGTGTAGTGTGGGGGTATGTAGAGGGTATAGTGTGTATTTGGTGTGAGGAGGTTGGATTTGGTGTAAAGTGTGTTGCGTTTGGTGTGGGAAGTGTGTGTGATGTGCGTGTTTAGTGTTTGGTGTGGTGTGCAGTTCTTTGGTGTGACCTGTGTGAGATACGCATTTGGTGAGGTAAGTGCGTGGATGTATGTGTGGTGTGTGCATTTGGTTCTGCCTATGGTGTTGTGTGTGTTAGGTGAGTGTAGAGTGTGTGTGGTGGGTGTTTGGTGTGCATACCGTGGTGGGGGTGTGTGGGGGTGTATGTGGTGGGGGTGTGAGATGTGTGGTGTCGTGTGTGGTATATTGGGTGGTATGTATGGGGCGTGTGGTGTGTGTGGTATACCGTATAGTGTGGTGTGGCGTGGGTCCTTGGTTGCCTTCCCGCCACCCCTCTGAGTGGGTTAGGGTTAGTGTGAGGGCACTGTGAGGCTGTGGGACTGCGGTGGCTCTCCACAGCTTTTGAGGCTTGCTGCTCCCAAGGTAGGCTGTTTGCTGTGGAAAGCACAGAAGGACACAGGCAGGCCTGTGAAGTCTGTGTGAAGAGGAAGCAGAGTTTGCTCCTCCAGGACAGCTCCAGCACAGACTTCCTAGGCCAGTGGTGGTGGCAAACCTGCGAGCTCTGTAAGGCCCCACACTGCAGGGGCCTTCTAGAAAGGCCAATGATCCCGTCTTGGATAGGACTTAAGGGAAAGTTCCACCTTGGGCCCTGAACCCTGATTTCCCAGGTGAAGCGTGGAGATGGGAAGCTAGTGCTGGTTCTCTGCAGTACACCCACTGCCCCACCCGGCCCCACCCCTGCGCACCCGAGGAGGAGTTGGTCCTGTTCTGGGCAGCAGCGCAGCAGCAGACAGCTGCTGCCTCAGAAAGCTTCTCCTCTGTCCTGGCCGGGACGGGGGAGGGAGAGGCCCCGGTACCGGCCCTAGCCTGCCTGCCTGCTAGAAGGCCTGTTGCCCGTCGTCATGGTTGCCGCCTAACAAATGGTGTTTCTTTTTTGCAGCGTTGTGACCCTGGACTTGTTGTGGTGATGGTAAACTTAGCAGTGGTAATTTTTTATTTTCAGACTGAACCCCTCTTGTGTCATCAGCGCACCAATATGTTAGGCCCCTCTCTCTGTCGTAGCCCTCATCCTTCTGCTTGGTCTATTTCATTTCCCTTTCCTTCTGCACCTTGTCCGAGCCTTGCTCATTGAAGGGTACTGTTAAGGAGGGATGTATCTGTTTGCGTTAGGAACTGCCGAAGAAATCAGTGAAAACTTTAAATCCTAACATTGTCAAAAACTTGATTTCCCCAATGTCGTGGGCACTAGCACTTGCTACTGCAATGTATAAGTAAATTTTTAAAACTTTGACTGCCTTAGAGGGCAAAAGTACTAATGCAGTTTATAACAGGGGTTTACAAAGGTAAAGAACTTGTGCCAAAACTTTCTTCTGATGGAACAAATTCTCACAGAACAAAACTAATACCAAAAACAAAGTCAATTGGACATTTCAATTCCCTCATTGGACCTTTTGTTTTTACCAGTAAATCCCTGACTGAGACATTATGAAAGTGATGCTGCACTTAGGAAGTCATTTTTATAACCTGTCTTCAATTTGGTCCTTTTGCTAAAGATTGCAGTCACTGAAGATTTATTATACCATTGGGCATAAGGCAGCTCGCAGTCTTGCTGCTTGTCGAGTAGCCTCTGGTAGTACCCAGAAGGGCTATGCTCAGAAGCCCCCCCCATTTGTTTATTTAAACATTTTTAAATGATGATAACGTTCCTCATCTGTATAAAAGCAATGTGATACTGCTGATAAGTAGATAAACTTCTGAATTTGTTTTGCATTGTGTTTTAAAGACAGAAAATCCTGCAAATACAGAGCAACTGGATGCAAAGGTTGCTGGCCATTTTGAAAAAGTTTTGTTTTTTCTGCAGGACACAAACCGGTCATGATCATGGCTCTGGGGGGGGTAATACCTGAGATTCAACCTGATGAAACTCAGTTTTTAGCCCAAAGGTATAATATTTATGTGTGTATAACAACAAAAACCAATTGTTCACACCAGCCTAAGTAAATGAGGGAAGTAAACCCTGTGTTTTCTCATGAAAGGCGCACGGCGGTAAGGTAAGTCCCTTCTCAGTGGGCTTACATCACAATACCCCTCACAAGTTGTGATGTAAAACAGCTGTGGTAGTAAAGTGCTTGTCTGCCCCATTTGCTTCGTTTGGCTGGTTATGAGTGGATTAAATATATATTTATTTAAAAATTTTCCAGCATAGATCAATTAGTTTAAAGTCAATTTTCTTCGCAACTAGTCCTTTTCACAGCTTACCTCACAACAGCCAGTGCTACGTGCACTCTGGTAAATGGGACCTGGAGCACCAGATTAAAAGTAAAACTGCTTTGTCCCAAAGGACAACTGCCACTTTTTACTTATCTTCAGAAGACATCAGCTGGGGGTGTGGTGGCGGTGCACACCTGTAATCTCAGCACTAGGGACTCGCATAATTGAAGCATGAGGATCACTGTGCATTCTGAGGCCAGCCTGGGCTACATAGTGAATTCAAGGCCAGGCTAAACTTTGTAGTGAGACCCTGTCTCAAAAAAACAAGAAAAAAGAAAAGACATCAAAAGGTTAAACCTGCTGATGTGTATGTAATTCCAGAGTTTTACTGCTTAACGTTTGACAGTGAGCTTTTCCATCTAAGCCTGTCAGCTGAGGGGTTTCAGAGTTCAGGGAGGATGTCGGTGGATGGGATGGAGTGGATTGATTCTTGAGAAATTACTCAGGAATTGTTTAAAAAGGAACTTCTGAAGTTTTCAACAGAAGCCTCCTGGTGCCACTGCTCAGCACCACCTGCGTCACTGACCCACTGAGCTGGCCTTAAGACCTGGTTGGTCCTGAGTGAGGGCCCTCAGCAGTGTCACTGGAGAGCCAAAGGGGCTGTGTGTAAGCTGTGAGAATGGCTGTGTTTGGTTCACTGTAGCTTTCTGGTCTCTGCACTCCAAGGCAAGATCTCTAACCACCCAGCCTAATGTGTACCATGAGTGTTGGCTCGGCTGCGTCTGACCCCGGTCCTGTGTTCCTGTTACAGGGAGAACCGATCCAATCCCCATCGTTGTCAAGTATGACGTCATGGGCATGGGCCGCATGGAGATGGAGGTAAGCTGGTCTCTTTGGTTTACAGATTTTACATTCTCAATTAGTGCTATGTTTGAGGACCCTAGGGTGTGCACAGTGGCCCTGTTGGCACTGGAGTGTAAAGTCGAGTCGCATGCCCATGGGTGGGTGACACTGACAGGCCACATCTTGACGTGGCCGACACAGCAGTGGTACTGCTCCAGTCCTGGGACAGGAGCGGTGCCAGAAGCTGTCTGCGACACCTGCTGTCAGCTGTCCTATATCTTCTCCATTTCCCCCCATTCACTCCCTATGAGCATAGAACTGAGGTTTCATCAGAAGGGAGCCGCTACCATTCCAGGGTTAACAACCCTTCTGCCTGCTCTTTTACCTGGGCAACAGCGCTCCAGTGAGGAAAGCCTGGGCAAGACACACACCGGCAGCATTAGCTCTGCTGATGGCTTCTTCATGTTTAATCTTGGGACTTCTCAGCAAGGGAAACTAACTGACCTGTTTTTGTCAAGCTCGACTATGCTGAAGATGCTACCGAACGGCGCCGTGTCCTAGAAGTGGAAAAGGAGGACACAGAAGAGCTGAGGCAGAAGTACAAGGTGCGCACACACCTCCCTGTGAGGGCGCATGCGCCTTCGCACCCGGCCCTTCTCACCGGCAGTGAGTTGCAGCACAGCAGGTCTCCTTTAAGCTTTTTCTCTGCTCACTGCCGCAGTCAGACCTAGAGATCTGATGCCCCCCTGGGTGGTCTGTTGGGAAGATGCTGCAAGTACCAGTGGTCAAATGGTAGCAACAGTTGCAGTTGTTACTAAGGGGCTTGGTGGAGCCCAGCAATGCAGCCTTTGCCTAGCAGGCCCAAGGCCTGGGACTTAGTCCCCAGCACCCACCCAACCCCACCTCAGAAAAACTTATGAATCTGTGAGAGCTTGAGGACAATTTCCATTGCTTTCAAAGTGGGTGGGCTCGGGCTGGGGACATAGCTCAGTGGAATAAGTGCCTTCCTGGCAAGCACAAGGTCCTGAGTTCGATCCCCAGTACCGCAAAATAAATAAATAAATAAATAAATAAACAAAGAAACAAAGTGGGTGGGCTGTATTAAGAATACCATTTGAGAAGGGGTTTTTTGTTCATTGGTAATTAAAATTCTTTTTTTTTTTTTTTGGCGGTACTGGGGATCGAACTCAGGACCCTGTGCTTGCTAGGCAAGCGCTTATTCCACTGAGCTATATCCCCAGCCCGGTAATTAAAATTCTAAAGGAGAAATTTATTCTGTAGAAGTATTGAGTTGAATTTTTTCTTTCAGTGTGCCTTTTTAAAAAGGAACTAATGCCAGGTGTGGTGGCGCACAGTTATAGTCTCAGCACTTGGGAGGCTGAGGCAGGAAAATCACTGAGACTTTGAGGCTAATCTAGGCTACATAGTGAATTCTAGACCAGCATGAACTACTGTGAGACCCTGTCTCCAAAAAAAGGGAGGGGTTAATTACAAAAACTACAGTTTAACTGGGAATGGTGGCGCATACTTGTAATCCCAGGAGTAGAGAGGCTGAGGTGGGAGGATCGCCTACTTAGTTCAGGGCCAGGCTGGACTACATAGGGAGACCCTGTCTCAAAATAAGAAAACTACAGTTTAGAAAATGTTAACTTTCTAGGCTACGCATGGTGGTGCACTTGGGAGTCTGAGGCGGTAGGATTGCCAAGAGTTTGAGGCCAGCCTGGGCTATATAGTGACACCCTGTCTAAAATAAAACAAGATAAGATAAAATAATTAAAGACTAACCAGGGAACTTATTTTCCAAGATATTACAGTGTACACAGTCTCTACCATAAACTTAGAACGTAAGAAACAAGCCTAATTAAAGTTATTGTATGCAGCCAATTATGATGGCACAGCATATAATCCCAGCACTCAGGAGGCTGAGGCAGAAGGATGAGTTCCAGGTTAGCCTGGGCTACCTAGTGAGACCCTATCTTAAAAAAAAAAAGGAATTTGTTGTCAGACTTGAAAAAAAAATGAAAGAATCAGCGATCTGTTACTTCTTTTTCTCATGAAGACATACTAAAATTGAGTATAAAGATTGAGTATAAGTTAAGCTTACTGTCCTTTATGACTTAAAGGTGTTTGCTACTGTTTTGAATTTTTAGTACTCTGGATTCACTTCCTTGTGACTTTATTTCTATTAGTTCATGTTTGCAGTACCTAAAGATTACATGCATCATCTAATAACCCTGATTAAGCTTATTTCTTACCTTCTGATTTTAGGGTAGGGGTTGTATCCACTGTCATTTCTTGGCGCGGGGACACAACTCATCTGGGTTCTTCACTTCCCCTTCAGTTTGTGAAAGCTCCATCTCCGTTTGCCGTGCTCTTGCCTTTTGCTTTCTGATCTGTTTATGCTTGGCATATCATAGGAGAACCGTGTGAAGGTTAAGCCTATATGAGCAGTCGTGGGCGATGCGGAGGGGTGCCAGTCTGGAGCTGACTTTCCCTGTGTCAGCGTCGGAAGGCCGTCCAGGTGGAGCAGGCAGCTTTGCCCTTGCTGTTCCCTCAGCGGGGAGTACTGGGACTATGGGGAGCGGCCGTCGCGTGGTGTGGCCCAGGTCTTTAGAATGGGCGGCTAGAAGGCCTGTTCGCCGCTTCATGTTGTGTTTGTGCCATCGGAGCCTCCTTGGAGCTTTTAGTAACTTCTTCTGCCTCTATATGCCAGATTGGAAAACTACAGAATGTGTGCTGCTGGGAAGTGCAGCGCTGCCTGTGGCTGCTGAGCGGGGGTGGCAGGCGCTTGCCGTCGGCGGTGTGCTGGTGGGGCTCTGTGGGCACACGCTTTTCCTCCTCACTGGTGAGCCAGGGCATTTGCAAATACTAGGTTTGACTACAGATGTGTTGTACCTTTTTACTTTTAATGGCGTATGCTGTTCTGGAAAGTTACATTTTCTAATGCAAAATTAAAAGATGAATTTTTTTTTTTAGTTACTTTTCAGATACCATCATTTTTAGTAGCACATTAAATTTAAGTGACAAAGTATATGTGTTTGAAGTCAAGTTTTTTTCTTTCCTGTGCTGGGGATAAAATGCAGGGCCTCATACATGCTAGAGAGCTGCTCTGCCACTGAGCTACAACCTAGCCAAGAATTGTTTTTCAGTTTTACAGCTGAAAATCCTTAAGCCTTACAAGTGTTTTGGCCAGTCATACACTAAAAATAATGAAAAATGCTAGATTAAAACAAAAAACTTCTTTGAAACATGGGAGAGTGAGCAAGATGAGGAGGTACAGTGCCGTAGGCCTAAATTCCGTACTTGGGATTCAAGATCCAGACTCACCGAATAGTCTAGAACCCTAAGTGGTGAATCTGGTGTGAAAATGACCCCAGACTCATGGTTCTCACTGCTTAATAGATACAGAGGGAACTAGAAAAGAGAGGTTAAAAAATACGGGATGTAAGATGAAAAGTCCTGACAAAAACTGGAATTCTTTGCCAGGCGTGGCAGTGTACACCTGTAACCTTAGCACTCAGGAGGCAGAGGCAGGAGGATCACTGAGTTTGAGGCCACCCTAGGCTACACATAGTGTGTTCAAGGCCTGCCTGAACTACACAGTGAGACCTTGTCTCAAAAACAAACAACAACAACAAAAGGAATGGTGTCCACCTGTTTGGGGGGCTGAGGCATGAGGACTGAAAGTGTTCAAGGCCAGCCTGGGCAATATATATTTAGCAAGTTTATTCAGAATAAACTCTTTTATAAGAAAGAACTGGACCTACAGCTGAATATTAGAGTACTTCCCTACTGTGCCAGGGCTTAACCTCCACTATAAAAAAAAAAGAGAGAAAAAGAAAAATACCAAAGTGCAAATGTAAGAAGCCCAAACAATTCCTTTTTTTTTTTTTTTTTTTTGGCGGTACTGGGGATCGAACTCGGGACTCTACACTTGCTAGGCAGACGCTTATTCCACTGAGCTATATCCCCAGCCCTCCCAAACAATTCTAAGGTGAGTAAATAAAAAGAAGTCCATATTTGAACACATCCTTTGTGAAATTCTAAAATGCTAGCATCACAGAGACCTTAGAGTCCAATGAACACACGATTTGCTCCCTAGGAACTGCAGACAGGGCTTCTCAGCACCTGCATTTTGAAGTGGAGTATCGTGGGGCCACATGTGCAGAGAAGCACCTGGCAGCCCAAAGTTATGCATCGCTAGCGTGTCTGTCAGGTGTCAAGGTGAACAGAAGCATTTTCAGACAGACAAAAGCTATGAAAATTCATACTGACTAAACGAGTACAGTAAAGGTTGCCCTTCAGAAGGAGAGTGACTCCTGGAAGATTTTAGGACAAAAAATAAATGGATAAAGAAAACGGTAAGTGCTTGGGTAAAGTTAAAAATAAGCATTGTTTCAGAATTTCCCATGGGCTCAAAAAATACATTCATAAAAGCAGTAACTTGAGATTAGAAGTAAGCAGATGGAGTTCAGTGGGGTTTTTGTAGTACTAGGATTGAACATAGGGTGTTCACACTGTATCCCCCACTCAGTCCCATTTTTTCTTTTGGATTTTTTATCTAGTATGGGAGGGAGTCTCACTAAGTTGCTGGGGCTACACTTGAACCTGGTGATCTCACTGTGTTGCTTCCCCCAAATGGTGCAATCTCAGGTACACTCTGCTACTCCCAGTAGCTCCAAGAAGAGATTAAATATATAAAATTAGAATTTCAGGAATACGTGCAAGCACATAGTCACTACTAAAGGAGTAGGAATTATACAAATTTCAAACTGATAGAGAAAAATAGTGAAATGAGCAAGATTATTTTCTCAAGGAAGGAATTTGAGAAAAGTAAAGGTGCTGTATCTGGGATAATTCATAGCATAAAATAATTTGGTAAATATTAACCCAAAGATATTAGTAATTAAAAATTCAATATGAATTTTAAGTTGGTGGTCCCCAAACTTATATGCATATCAATCACCTGTTTTGTGTTTTTTTTTAAATTTAAAGCCTAGACTGTATCTTTAACCAGTTAATATCTGACAATCTTCAGAAAATTAAGTCTATTGATATTGCTGTATTTTCAAATTTCCAAGATGGTTGCTCTGTACAGACAAACTTGGAAACCATTAGACTACATAAATACTAAGTATAAAGACAAAGACTGTCCAACTGAATTTTAAAATAAAACCTACCTCCATACTGTTTATCAGTAACATCCCTAAGCCATGGGCCTGCACAATGCTTTAGAAGGAGAGAGATGGAAGGTATGGGCCACGCGGCGCCAGCAGGGCCAGCTGTGGCTATTGTCACGTTGAGCTGACCTCCAGGGGTACAGTAGCAGCAGGCTCAGCAGGGAGGCGGCACAGCATCAGAGCGCGTGGACCAGGGACAGCCAGCACTACGAGGGGAGGGCTGAGTACTGTCCAGGGCACAGAGAATCTGGGAGCAGATCTTGCCAAAGGCTCCTGGGGACTGTGGACCAGGTACCTTATAATGTGACTAAACTGCACTCACTTGCCTTTACACTTTACTCAGCTGCCTCATTAAGGCCACCACACACCTCTGTTTGATAAACGTAGTAGGCCTTTTAAAATACTGATTGTGCCAGGTATGGTGGCGCACACCTGTAATCCCAGCACTTGGGAGGCTGAGGCAGGAGGATTGCTATGAGTTCAAGGCCAGCCTGAACTGCATAGCAAAACACTGTCTCAAAAGACGTGCCCCCTCAAAAATACTTACTGCATCCCATGTTCTGTTTCTTGGTAGCATTCAGTACATTGATCGATCTCTTTAACCTTTTTTTTTTTTTTTTTTTTTTTTTTTTTTG
>PVLD010037200.1:0-10427 GCA_004027595.1 Dinomys branickii
TATTATATCACTTAATGCTAAGCAATAATCGATGACGGGTTATTTGATCAATCTTGTATGTCTGTATGTGTTGTCCTGAACACACACTTCGAAGATATCAATATGTAAAGCAGCAACTATTGGTGTTTTTTTTGTTATTGTTGTTGTTGTTGCTGTTGTTGATGTTTGCCTGTTTTGTTTTTTGTCTTTGGATTTTTGGCTTTTGTGTTTTTTCTATTGTTGAGAGAACTGATTGTCTGACTAAATTTGCATGTCTGTATATGGGTTTATGTATTTACACTTCGAAGATATCAATGGATAAAGCAATGACCACTGTTGAGATCATATCACCTTATCTATAGATTAGTTGTGATTGTACTATTTTTTATGCTAATTGGTGTCTGTCAATATGTTTTTGTACTTTTATTTAAAAAAAATAAAATACAATAAATAAAATAAAATAAAAATTAAAAAAAAATAAAAATGCTTTAACAAAATCAGCGAAACATGTGCAGGCAACATATTGTATCACTGGTGTAAGAACCCGAGCGTGGGAATATAAACTAAGAGACATGAAGGAAATCTGTTCTAAAACAAAGAACAGATGGGACGAGGGAAAGGAGAAAAGAGACAAAAATGTATGTATGTATATATGAATATACATATATGCAGGAGGGCTAACATGGTTCTACTATTGTATTATATCACTTAATTCTAAGGAATAATCGACGGGTTATTTGATCAATCTTGTATGTCTGTGTGTGTTATCCTGAACACACACTTCGAAGATCTCAATATGCAAAGCAGCAACTATTGGTGGTTTTTGTTGTTGTTGTTGTTATTGTTGTTGTTTGCCTGTTTTTTTTTTGTCTTTGGATTTTTGGTGTTTGGTTTTTTTTCTGTTGTTGAGAGGATTAATTGTCTGACTAATTTTGCATGTCTGTATATGGGTTCATATATTTACACTTCAAAGATATCAATGGATAAAGCAATAACCACTGTTGAGACCGTGTCACCTTGTCTATAGATTAGTTGTGATTGTACTATTTTTTATGCTAATTGGTGTCTGTTAATATGTTTTTGTACTTTTATTTTTTTAATTAAAAAATGCTTTAACTTATAATAATTTAAAAGTAAAGAAGAGGATAAATTTGTAAATAAGGCAAATATCCTCCTTTAGGAATTAAGGTAATTAAATCTACACACAGAATCTGAAATCTCTCAGGACCAAGTGCTGAATTAGACAGCTTACTCTATTAACAAGTATAATAATAATGTCTCAAAAGAGAGAAGGAAGATAACATAAAAGTAAAGGACTGAGGGAAACCTAGCTAATATGTACCCCATACTGCACAGGAAAAAAGAGCAGAACCCAATAAATGATGTTTTCCACTGCAAACACAGTTGAGGCCTCTAGTGAAAAATTTCTCATGACTATCAGTTCTCATTATTTTAATTCCATGTTTACCAGACAGCCTTTCTAAGCCCTAATTCAGTCTCCCAGAAAGCTTAGCAAAATTGCTTATTTACAATTTTGAAGTCAAAGAAGTTCTGTAAAACAAGAGCTCTTTGTGAACTTATCTGGCAGTAAATCCTACTTTGAAGGAACATAGGTTCATTTACCAATATGAATAGTCATTTTTTCTGCAGATATATTAATATATTTGATTATGGAGAAATTCACTACACACTTCCTATTACATTTAGAAAATCTAAAACCTACTGAATTCATAGACACAACTGTCTAGCTCTCAAAGATTTTCTTAGGAAATGGCAGTAAATAGGGGTTTCTTCTTGGACGTTTCTCTTTTCCTTTTACAAAGAAGGTAAAGTAACTCTTTGCCCTTTGGTTTGCTGGGGTCATTTTTAGCCATACTCACTATTGTTTGTTAGTCCCTAAATATATTTTTAAAGAAGAATTTTTCATTACTAAAAAGAAGAAAGAAATAAAAAGCCAGACACAGTGGTACAAACCTATAGTCCCAGCAACTCAGGAGTCTGAAGCAGGAGGATTATAAATTCAAAGCCAGCCTGGGCAACTTAGTAAGACCTTGTCTCAAAATTTAAAACAAAGGGCTGGGACGTAGCTCAGCAGTGGAGCACTTGCCTAGGACAGTTGCGCAAGGCACTGAGTTCCACTTTCGGTACCACAAACAGAATCTTTGCAATGAAAAACGAGGTAAGTAGCACTTTCAGCTAATAGACAAAAAATAAGTGATCAATATTTAATTGTTTATGACAATTATGCTGGAGATATAGAAAATTTAAAAGGTAATCAACAAAGCTTTCCTTTCCCTTTGGAAAAATATAAAACTTGAAGAATCAATTAGCCAAATTGAACCTAGAAAACAAGATTTTTAAAAATCTATAATCATTTTGTATCATGAAAATTTTACAGCTTTTAGAAATATTAATTTCCCAACTCTAAAACACTTGACAGTGAGATTATCACGGACACTTTACAAACAACATATACTTTATAAACCACATACACATATCACTCTCCCTAACGGATTCCTGATATCTTTTCCTTAACTTGTAGTTTTATACGAGTATTTGTATAAATACAAGAACTTGTGTCAATACCAAACTTGCATTTTTATATTTTAAAAACGTTAAAATTCAAAATTTATTGCATTTTTTATCCTTAAAATGAAATAAATATCTTTTTGGTTTGCCCCCCAAAAGTGCACATCTTAAAGGTTTTGGCCCCAGTACAGCAATGTGAGAGGTGGGCGGCCCTTTAAGGGATTGCACTTAGTGGGAAGTCCTTATGTCACAGAGGAACACTGCTCTCAGGAAGAATTAAGGTAATTCTGTGAGACAGTGAGCTAGTTCTTGTGACAGCTACATGTTATACAAGGGTGAGTCTGGTTCCTGAGCTCTCTGGGTTCCTGTCTCGAGATGTAATCTCTCCCTTCCAAACATATTCCCAGCTTCGAGGAGACATTTCTCATCTACCCCATCCACCATGTGGTGCTCAGTAGAGCCCAGCACTATGCGCCTGAACCTCCAGAACTGTGAGCTAAGTGAACCTCTTTTCTTTATACAATTACCTATCCTCAGACATTTCATTATAACAAAAAATAAACTAATATATACATTATGAGGCAAGGAGACAATGTTTCATATCTTCTTCCTTATCCTATTTTAGACCTTTAAGGATCACAATATGCCTAAATTTTTAAAGATAAAGTCTAATACAGAAATCATAAATGTGCTGCATATCATCAAACAAATCACAAAAAAAAAAACACTACAATGAGTAACAAGCAGAATAAGCAATACAGGGCCAGGGATACAGCTCAGTGGCATAAGTGCTTGCCTGGCAAACCTGAGGTCATGAGTTGGATTCCCAGTACCAAAAAAATATATATGTGTGTGTGTGTGTGTTTATACCTATATATATGTGTGTGTATATATGTATATATGTATGTGTATATGTGTATATATGTATATGTATATATCAAAAAACTAAAAAATGAATATGCAATACAACATTTGCATATGACCCATTCATACTTGGTAAATATATCCCCACACGTTCACATTTACTAAACAGAGCTAACGCATTCCTCCTTTTCCACAAGTTAAAATACAACCTACAAATCAGGAAGTTCAAAAGCAAGAAAATTTTGGTCCCAAAATGAAGTAAAAGAGGCAACAATTATATAGCCTAGCAAAATACCCATCCGACTCTAATTATACAAAGTTTATTTAAACTAAATATATGTCACATGCAAATTAATCACATATTTTTATCTGATAATCCATGTCAAAGTCATAAAGAAAAAGACATCTTATGTGAGTGACAAATGAGTGGCTACATGAACTCTGCAGCATTTTCTCCTCCCTAAAACAAATGCAACAAAACAAAAAGCAATACGTCATAATATCTAGACAGTCACACAAATATAAAGACTTAAACCTAGTCAGAAGGATCAACGTATATTCCTTTGCAAAAGTGGCTAGGAACAACTAAACACAACTTTTTTTAAAAAGAGAACAGTTCCAGCACTATTTTGCTACCTTTATTCTCTTAACTCCTAAACATTAGTGGTTGAACTTTGACTACCTCCCCCTAAATGTTAGTGTTCTTTGACAATCCAACCTGGTACTTTCATCCATGCCTTTGGACCACCAACTACAGATAATGAATTCTGAATCTCCATCTCCAACCACAATCTGCCTTCTGATTGTCAGAACAATAGATACCTTAGACCATTCCTACCTACCTATCCCAGTGGAATATTTAACACAAAATCTACCAAGTTGAACTTACTCTTCCACTTTTGGTTATGTACCTATTCTGGTCATTGATACCACAGTCTAAAATCTAAGAGTTAGCTATTGTATTTCCTCCCCACCTGCTAATCCTGTGTCATTCACTAAGTAAATTCTATCCTAAGAATGATAATTCATAAATCTATACTCTCTATTCTTATTGTCTCTGTCATGTTTCAGGCTTGTACCTTTTTAGATTAGTATATCAATCTCCTAACAGTTCTCTTTCCCTTCAATGTAGCTTCTTTTTTAAATGATTCTTCTATAATGATTCTTTTTCCCTTCCTCTTTCCCTTCAATGGAGCCTCTTTTCTAATGATTCCTCTATAATGATTCCTCTCTTAATGAGATCATTCTAGAATATAACTTGAATAATTTCTACAGTTGCTATCTTTCCGTGATCCAAAATAAAATCTAAAATCTTTACCAAAATATCTTGCCACGTCTGTATCACTTCCTCATTTTCCGTATAGAACACTAAGTTACAATCACATGAATGCAGTTCCTGTAAAAAGTCATCCTGTACCTCAATGCCTCTGTCTACTACTCTTTCTGGACATTCCTCTTCTTTACAATGGTAAGTTTAACTTGATCAGGACTTGACTCAATCACTGTATTTGATCCTCACCTTTTGCATTCCTCCTGGGTCCCACAGTACAGACTGTATAAAAGTACAATTATGTATTCTGCTCCACTAAACTGTAAAATCAAACTGTATTTTGATTTTAACACTGTAAAATCAAAGTGTATTTACTACTCATTTTTGTGTTCTTCAATGTCTATCACACCGCCTAAGAACAGTAACTGATGGACACTACTTGTGGAATATTTAAGCCTTTTTACCTTTTTCCAGAAAATGGAATTCTCATGCACAAATATCCCAAAATAGACACAAAGCACAGCAAATATTTAGGAAAAAAAAGCAACAAAGAATTCAGTTGACATAAAACAAATGGAACAAAAGAAGGAAAACCAAACACATGGCTGTCTTTACAGTAGATCCCAAGTATGTACTGATTTTTGCTCTCTGTTACTCTCTCATCAGCAAGTTTCTTTCACTACTTAATCTTGAACACTTACTCTGAGTTCCTAGAAAGTAGGTAAATGGCAAATGGAATAAATAAAATGGGCGCATTACATGAATCAGTTTGTTGTCAAAACTAAGCCTAGTTATGAGACCCTGATCTACCCAATCAAATTGTACTTCCCATGATTGCCTTCTAAAACACTCAACAGTGAGACTATCACGGACACTTTACAAACCATATACATGTATCACTCTACCTAAAAGATTCCCAACATCTTTTGCTTAACTTGTATTTTTTATGCAAGTATTTGTATAAATATAAGAACTTATATAAATACAAAAACTTGTGTTTCTACATATTTAAAAAACTACATGAACTCCAAATTTACTCTGTAAATATATATTTTATCCTTACAATGAAATAAATATTTTCATCCAATTGGTCTATGAACAGAAACTTCTCCAGCTGAATTCTCTCTACCATATGCCTGTTTTCTATGATCACAGATGAAGAGAATTAGAGAAATATTAATTCCAGGCCTTCAAGCATTCTTGATCCTTCCTCTTCTCTTTTATCAAATGGTGCCTATACTCAACTTCACCCACTGGCATAAAACAAATTCAGAATCATTCAAGTACACAATTCATTTTCAAAGTATGTGAATATCTAAGAACAAAGTCCACATAGCATAGTTAAAAAGCACAATAATGTTTTTCTCATTTAGCTTGACATAAACACAAGCAGCAGGCTAATAAGATTCAGGTAATAAGGACCAAATTTGTAAACGTCTAGTGTTATTCTCAAGTAGCTTAACATAAATTCAGACATGAATATAGATATATACTATTATCAACTGGTTTAAACTATCTTTCCACAGGTGCCAATTCTTTAACTCCATGGAGTATTCTTTTATTCCTTCCAAAAAGTGAGTGAAAAAGGGTCAACAGTGAGACACATGGGACACCTCTTCCCTACAGAAGCATTCCAATTAATAAATTCAGAAGAAATGAAGGAAATAGGAAATCACTCAGAACATAATGGCAAAACCCATCAACGAATGCCAAAATTAGTTTGAAAGCTTCATGAGAAACAGGTTATCTGCATGGCATTAGAGTCCCTCACCAAAAAATACCATTCATTTTAAAAGGAAAAATACTGTTTCAGGATATTTTCTGTGCTATAACATAATTCCTAATGCTGAGGAATATATAAGGAAAAGAGGTTTTTTGCTCACAGTTTAGGTAGTTCAAGAACGTGGCACTGGCACCTGCGTGGCACTGATCTTCTAGCTACATCACAACACGGTACATGCCATCAGAGTTGGAGTACATGATAAAAGAAAAGATCACATGGCTATAAAGGATGCAGGAAAGATTCAGGGGCCTTGAGCCTGGATCCTGTGAGATCCACTCCCACAGGAACTACACTACTTTAATCTCATGTATTGTTAATTCAATGAAGCTAAAAGATAAATGTTTAAGTGACATCTTTCAAGTTAGGTCCTGCATGAACTACATTAATCTCTCTCAAGGGTGATGCACTAACTGCTTTCCACTAGGCTCTACCTCAAAACGTTCACCACCTGTTAACGTTTCCACCCTGAGGACCAAGTATCCAGTGCACAGACCTTTGGGGGACACACTCAAATCTTCTCCAAACCAGAACATTGACTCAACAGTAAAGACACAGGCACATATCACTGCAGCCAAATGATCAAGAACTCACAGTGCTGTACGTACCTCTGACACAGTGTGCTGAGGAAAGTCACTCATAATGCTCCTTCCCTGTAAGGCTGACATCAATCCAATCATACGAAATACACAGAGACATTTCACAAAGTAACAGACTAACACTTTTCAGAGAAATGTCAAAAGTCATGAAAAATTTTAAAAAGACTGAGCAAATATTGTAGACTGAAACAGATTAAGGAGAAAAAATAACTAAATCCAGTGTAGAGAGATTAGAGTACATCCTGGGACAGGATAAGGATATTCATGGAAGTCCTGGCAAAACGCAAATAAATCCTGCAGTTAAGAATATTATCACAATGTTAATTTCTTAATTTTAATAAAAGCATCCTGGCTATGTTAACAGATGGGCAAGTCAGCTGTAGGATGTATGGGAACTGTATTCTGTTTGTAAATCTTCTGTAAGTCTAAAACTATCTCAAAAGAGTTACAACAGAAAAACTAAATTTCTGTTACAAGCCCTCCTGGTTCAGCAATATATTACCCAGTTTTTTTCTTATACCTTCTCTCTCCTTTAACCTATTACTAATTTATACCCAGTTTCTACTCCTCCCTACATTCTTCCCTAAGGAGATTCCAAGTTCTTATACTACAGGGCTTCTCATAGTCTCATCTCTTTCCAGTCTAGGCTCACCTTTCTGTCTGGTCACAAACTGACCTAACTTAAAGATATTGCTTAACAAACACCTTAATACCTCAACACTTCATTATAATTAACAACATAAAAGTGCTTTTAAATTCATTTGCATACACTAATTTTGAGATATATGTTGTAAAGACTGTTACTATTTTACAAATAAGACTAGAAAAATTAAATAATCTGACATCTAATAAATGTCTGAATCTGAATTTGAACCCAGTTCTTCTGTTTCTAAGGCCAAATTACCTTATTAAAACAAAGTATAAAGATCAGACAAAATCAATGATACTGAAACTAAAAAACAAAATACAAAGGATCAGCAAAGCAAAGAATTGGATCTTGGGAAGGATAAATACAACTGATGAACACTTAGCCAAACTTACCAAAAGAAGGAACAAAAAGACCCATATTAATGCAATTATAAGTGAAAAAAAAGCAAAATCACAACAAACACCACTGAAAACCAAGGTTATTAGAAATTATTTCAAGAACTTACATCCCAACAAATTGGAAAATCTAGAAAAAATAAATTGATTCCTAGACAAATATCACTTACCAAAATGAAACAAGACATAAGAATACTAAATAGGCCTATAACAGGCAATGAAACTGAACAGTAATAAAAACTCTACCAAGAAAATCTCAGGACTACATCTGCAGATTTAGCGTTGAATTTTAGCAGAAGTTCAGAGAAGATAAAATATCCTACTTCTCAAACCCCTCCATAAAACTGAAAGAGAATTTATTCCTGGAAACCAGCATTACCCTGATACCAAAACTGCACAAAGTTTCAACACAAAAGAAAACTACAGATTGATATCCTTAATGAACACAGATACAAAATTCCTCAACAAGATACTGTACTTGAAAAAAGAATGCAACAGGACTTCCGGGGAAGATGGCGACCAGGTGAGCGGCAGAGGGAATCTCTCCCAGAGACCGATCCTTTGCGCGCTGGTGCCCAGTCCGTGGATGCAAAATTCCAACTGATCGGGCTGCTCTCCACGGCATGAGCATTAAAGGGCCGGCTGGACAAGCCGGGCGGTGAGAAGTGGGCGGATCCTGAGAGCTGGGCGCCCGAGAGATCGGTGAGGCGCTTCGGCCGCAGCTCGGCTCAAATTGCGTACAGCCAAGAGAGCGATTGCGATGGGAGGAAAGCCTCCAGCTCCTGAACCCGATCGGCTCGGAGACGGCTGTAACCAGGATTTGTTGCAGGCAGCGGAGCAGAGGAAACTCAGAGAACGCGCTACTGGGACAGATTGCGCCCATCTGGGCAGCGTTCCGGGATCCCGCTCAGAGCCCCGCCCCCGCAGCCGGTGCTGCGTGAACTGGAGCGGCTGCGATCGGCAGGATTTCTGAGTCGGGAAAAAGCTCGATCCATGGAGATACATCTGAACGGCATTCCTGCCTGCAGGATCCCAGGGTGAGTTGAGTGGGCGCTCTAACCAGTTTTTCCTGAGTCGGGAAGAAGCTCTGCCCAGCAAATGACACCAAAGCAGCTTTAAGGACTGTGGGATCTCCCGGGTGGGAAGAGCTAGCTAGGCGACCTGACGGGATTCGTGAGGGGGGAAGGAGCTACACCCAAGGAGGAACACCTGAGTGGCCTGTCTGCAAGACACCTGGGGAGGCGACCTGTTTATACGCCCCAGCCAGGGCTCGGGGTAGGGAGTAGAAGCAGAAATCTCAGCAGACAGCTTAAGGGACATTCTCCCAAAGAGAAGGAATCATTGGAGCAGCCTCTGCAGCACACCTTTGCCTGCTGAACTGCCTGGGGAATTTATAGCTCCACATTTTGAATCTGATACCCAAAAATGGGAAAACAGAGGAACAAAATGCAGTCTCAAAACTCAACCCCACCCAGAACAAGTTTCGAATGTGAGGATACAGGGGAACCAGGAAATCACATACCCGCAAGTTATGAAACGATTGCATCCAAAATGAAACAATTCCAACAGGCCATGAAAGAGCTTAAAGCAGAAATAACCCACATACCCGCAATGATTTCTCAGACAAAAAACGAGCTGAAAACAATGATGGAAGAAATGTTCCGTGCACATAGAGAAGATATAGACAAAAGACTAGAAGAAAATAGGAAACAAATGGAAACGTTACAAGAGCAATTTAGGAATGAATTACCAAGAATGAAACAGGTCCAAATAGAATGCCCGGATTTGAAAACTAACGCTGAAAGCATGCAAAACCATTTAAATGAAACCGAAGATAGAATTTCAGAGCTTGAAGACAGCATGGCAGCTTATGAGCGTGAAAGGAAGAATCTCATGATATCATCAGAGACACAAGAAAAGTCAATCCAACAGCTGCAAGATGAAGCAAAAGGTAACAATATTCAAATTATAGGAGTGTGTGAAACAGCAGGAGATCTCACAAACGATATAAAAGGAATATTTGATGAAATAATAGCAGAAAATTTCCCGAACAAGGTAAAAGATACGGAAATTCAGTTAAGCGAGGCATATAGAACCCCAATGATCCATAACCCAAGAAAAACACACACAAGCATATAGTAGTCAAGATCCCAGATATCCAGGAAAAGAACACAATATTAAAAGCTGCCAGAGAAATGAAACAGATCACCTATAAAGGAAAGCCCATCAGAATCACAGCAGATTTCTCAACGGAAACCATGAAAGCAAGAAGAGCTTGGAGCGAGATACTACAGATTCTAAGACAAAACAACTTCCAACCCAGATTGATGTATCCTGCAAAATTATCCCTCAAATTCAATGG
>PVLD010037201.1:0-10426 GCA_004027595.1 Dinomys branickii
AAACCAATCAGGTTGACAATGTAGCTTAACCATCACACATACTAAAGAAATTGGGAAGACAGCTGTCAACAGAAGCAGTATCTGGGTTCAGAATACTTGTTGCAAAAGTCAGTATCCTGCCCTGAGCTTTTCTCTGGCTCAGAAGATGAAACTAATCCCAGGCCTCCATATGATTTTAGGCCTGCTCAGGAGGGACATCAATGGCCAAGGTTCAGCCTCTAGGCAGCTCTGTGTTGGGCAGGAGGCGTTCATGGCAACAGTTAGAGCAGTCTGAGAGACAGGCTATGGTTTCTACCTTACACAGCCTTTGTCCAAAGGATATCACAGTTACAAAGAGGCAAGGAGATGGCCTACACTTTCTGTGTGCCGGCCAACACAGCTTGCGCAGATTCATTTGCCACCTACTGACATACAACAACCATGTCACAGACACAGCCCTTCCTCCCCATCTCCAACAAGAAAGCATAAAAATCCGTGAAAGGAGGATCAGCTGTTGGCAGAGTCTTACATCAAGCATTTGATATCCATAACTGGCTTGGGTTAAATCTCTTTTAGAATAATATAAGGGCACATAACTGATACAAGCAAGTCATCTTAAGACAAAAACTACTTAATTCACACCCAACGTGAGGAAATGTCAGAAAATTTACTTTCTGTGCTATCTAAATACTTGCCTTCATATCTTAGAGTCAGAATTTCTAATTTCCAAGCCTATGGTCACCTTTAAAGTGTGAAAGTTGTAAAACAATAAACAATGACTTCCCATCTCTTGAGTTTTTAAACTAATTCTCCAACTTTTATGCCTTCTCTAGAAGATATTCAGTGCATATCAATGACAAACAGTGATGAAAAAATTGTTTGAGCCAAAGCCAGACCTTATTTACTCTCTTTTTGGTCAGTACAAGTCAGTGTGCATGTACGTACATACATGCAAAAATACCAAAAATACCAGTTTTGTTGATTTCTTTGCTCTTTATCAAAATATGGAAATCTATTATTGTTATTTACTGAAATAAATAAACACTTTAAATAAGTAAACAAACAATTGTTTACAAGGAGTCTGCTTCCTAATGGACTCCATTTAATTCTTTATTTAGAGTTTTTTAAATTTTAAAAAGAAAAAAAAAATTTTAAATTTAAATGATACAGAATTTCAAAACAAGATGATAGGAAATCAATTACGGTTGTTATATTACATATTGTTATCTTCAAAGTAGTTGCTCGGATTGCAAAGCAGGAGGCCTCATAGTCCCTGACTTGAAATTTTACTACAAAGCTACTGTGATAAAATCAGCATGGTACTAGCAAAAAAACAAACCTGAGGATCAATGGAACAGATTAGAAGATGCGGATACAAACACACTCAGCCACCTTATCATTGACAAAGAGGCCAAAAATGTTCACTAGAGTTTTTAAATAAAGGCAGTACAACAGTTAATCTTAATTGTCAACTTGACTGGATTAGGAGATGCCTAGAAAAGCAACTGGATCATGAGGGTGCTACAGTCTTATAAGGGTGCTATCAGTTCATCTGTGGATGATCACAGCTCCATGTACTGTTAGGTGGGGAGGTGGGGCCCAGTTGGAGGGGGTCACTGGGGGCATGCCTTTGGAGGGTCTGCCTCTCACTGGCACCCTTGCCTTATGCAGCAGAGCAGAAGCTTTTCCCTATCATGCCCTTCTGCCACGATAGTCTTGCCTTAGAGTCACTGACTGTAGACTGACACCTCCGAAACCATAAGCCAAATACCCAGTTTACTGATTTAAGTTGCATATGTCAGACAGTTCATCCCAGTAATGGCAAAGCTGACAGTGCACGTAGAATATCGCCTCCCTATCTGAGCCACTTTAATTTTCCTGGAGAACACTCACACACATAGCCTTCACACCAGGGTGAGTTACTGTCTTAACCTTACCCCAAAGGTTTCTATGAAACAGCTCACTTTTCTTATTACTTTTGCATCACTCTAGTAGATGCATAGTCTTTAGAGACAAAAGACACTCTACTCATACCATTCTATTTTAAGAAGTGGTATTTCCATTTACAAAATATAGTAGTTCTTGATCACTGTTCTACACTTTGAAATTTACCAAATGAAAAAGGTGTTAAATACTGATCATTATATACATTTCTATCACCTTAGTATTAAAGACAAGTTTTATTTAGATATAATTCCAAGAAAAGTTTTTATATTTTATTTTCACATGGAAAACCAGTCAGATTTTCTTCAGCTTCAAAGATTGTGTTCATGTACAATTAAATGAATGCTGACAGCCAGCAGGAAATGGGATAAATAACACCATGCATCTCACTTGACCACAATTTCTATTTATGCTTTTGGTTTTGCTCTTTCTTGCCTTAGCACTGTCTACCCCGAAATACTAAGCACTTAACACACATTAATGAACCACCTCTCCTCTCTCTGTTAAGATATCCAAGGATACCAGATTGGTTGGAATTCCCGCTGCCAGGTTTCCATGAGACAAAGGTCAAGACACTGTCCATTAGCTCATTCAAAGAATCAAAATGTAGAAACATGTATCTTTTAAGCATCAAAAGATGCTTAAAATCTTTTTTAAAAATCATGATTAGTAGCTTGTTGAATTATAATTTGTATATTATAAAATCTTTTCATGTAGAAAACCAAAACAGTGTATCTACTAAGCAATAACTCCCGTGGCAACCACCAGTTCTCTTTGTTTCTTTGTGTTTGACTAGTCTTGGTACCTCATATATGTGGACATATCCAGTATTTGTCCTTTTGTGAGTGGCTTTTTCAGCTTAGCATACTATCCATTCATCCATGTCATCGCAAGTGACATAACTTTGTTTCCTCTTATTGCCAAGAGCTATTTCATCGTATGGGTGTACTGCTTTTTTTGATAACTCTCCAGTTGATGGACATGTAGATTGTGTCTTCTTTTTGGATAGTATTAAAAAATGCTGCTATGAGTTTTCATATACATTTCTGTGTGAACATGGTTTGATCCCTCTTATGTAGATACCTAGAAGTGGAATTATTGAGTGTAATAGTGTTCTATTGCAGTGTAACAAACTGCCACACACCTAATGGCTTAAAACAACATGCGCACCCTAAAACTGAAATGGATCAAAGATCTAAATATTAGAACAGAAACTCTAAATCTTCTGGAAGAGAGAATAGGTAGAACTCTTGAAGACAAAGGTGAGGGCAAATATTTCATGAACAAAATCCCGATCACATGGGAAATACTACAAAGAATCAACAATTGGAATCTCATCCTATTAAAAAATCTTTTGCACAGCAAAAGAAATTACAACTCACAAAGTGGGGAAAACTTTTAGCCAGTTGTTCCTGAGACAATGGACTAATATCTAGAATATATACACACTTGAAAAAATTAGACCCCCCCCATAATTAGACCCTAAGATTAACATACACTTATCAGAGAAAGAAGTATGAATGGCAAATAAATATATGAAAAAGTGTTCAACATCACTGGTCATTTGGGCGTGGCACATTAAAATAAGGCTGAGATTCCACCTCATTCCAGAAAAAAATGGCTATTCTCAAGAAATCAACCAATAACAAATGCCGGTGGGGCTGTGGGGGAAAATGAACACTTCTCCACTGTTCCATAGGTACCACCACTGTGGAATCAGTGTGGAGATTCCTCAAAAAACCAGGACTAGAGGTCCCACCTGACCCAGCTATTCTTTGTCAGCATATCTTCCCCAAAGAACTAATATACCACAGCAATACATGTGCACTCATATTAGTAGCAGCACAGTTTGTAATAGCTAAATCTTGAAAAGAGCCCAAGTATCAATCAACTGATGAATGGATAAAGAAGTTGTGGGGTTTTTTATACAACCTAGTACTACTCTGCCATAAAGAAGGATAAGCTGGAGACATTTCTGGCTACCTGGATACAACTTGAGACCATATTCTTCAGTGAAACAAATCAGACACACCTGTGTAAACATCACATTATCTCTCTGGTATGAGAAACTGAAAGTGTAAGTAAGGACCAAAATGTATAATAGATATTGTGAGATAAAAAGAAATGGTTCAGATGGGAAGGGGAAATAGGGACAGAGGCAAGAAGGGAGGGAAAAGAAAGGAATGATAAAAGAAAGATAAAATGGAAACAAAGGTTTATAAATAAGGAGAGGAAAAAGGGGTTACAGGGATGAGAGGAGGTCGGAGGAAGGGAAGGGAACCAGTACACACCATGCACAGGTACCAACTCCCTATGATGAATGGGATCATTACCTATATCGAAGTTGTACCAATAAACTCAACTTTAAAAACACAGTTATCATGCTTTTGAAGATCCAAAGTCGCTGGCCCATGGTGTAACGGTTAGCACTCTGCACTTTGAAGATCCGAAGTCAAAATGAGTCTCAGGTGAAAACTGAGTGTTGGCGGAATGGCCTGCTGTGAGACACTTTGGGGGAGATACATTCTCTGCCCTGTCTGCTGCTCATGGCTGCAGCACTTTGGTTTTGGTTTCTGTTGCCTCATCTCCTTGACTGACCTTCCATCTCCATCTGTTCCTTGTGAGACTCCCTGTGAGTCTCACAGGGAGTAATAGTCTCACTATTACACTGGGCCCACCCAGATGATCCAGAGTAATCTCATCTCAAGATCATTAATTTCATAAAAGTCCTCGACGCTATAAGTTATGATGTGGATCAAAACTATCCCCCAAGTGGCTCATGTGCAGCCTTTAGAGGGTGATTAGCTCATGGGGCACTAACCTCACTGAAGAATTAATAAACAAAGTTACCGAGAGGTGGGGCCTGGGTGGAGAAAGAGCTCTCTCGGGGCATAACCTGGAAGGGCACTGTCTGGTTCCTGGCCCTGCCCCTCGCTCTGGCTCTTCCCGCTCCTTCTGCTTCCTGTCTGCCATGAGATGGGCAGCTTCTGACCAAGCCCCTCATCATGATGTTTCTGCCGTGGAGTCATCTGACTATGAACTAAAATGCCTGAGACTGGAGCCAAAATAAACCCTCTTCTCCTGGGCATTGTGTATGTCAACTATTTTGCTGTGTATGGCTTCTGGGAATTAGGACATGCACACTAGAATGTAGGGGAACATTATCTGCCTGCATTCCTGGACTATATGGTAATTCTATACATTTTGAGAAATTGCTAAACTGTGTTCCTAAGTAGCTTGACCATTTTACACCCCTACCACCAACAGAAGAAGCTGTACTTTCCCTGCAGATAATAATGCTTGTTATTATCTGTCTTTTGAAATCACTATCGCCATCCTGGTGGAAATGAAGTGATCGCTGACTGTGGTTTTGATCTGCATTTTCTTAATAACTAATGGTACTGGGGATTTCTGCATGGACTCGGGATAATTTATATGTACTTATTTTGTTTTTTTATCAGAAGTTGGGGGACTGCAGAGATAAAATACATCACTACTGCACTGGTCAGGTTTTCATTGCTGCGATCAAGTACTTATACACATAGCCTAAAGGACATCATAGGAAGGCACAGGGGAGGAAAGCTGGTCACTTCATGGTAGTCAGGAAGCAGAGAGGGCTGGAAAGAGCCAAAGAGAGAGAGGAAGGGTCTGGGGCAGAATACACCCTTGAAAGGCACGCTCTTGGTGACCTGCCTCCTCCAACCGGGCCCCACCTTCTCAGAGGCCATTCGGTCATAATCTCAACAGACGGATTCTCTGATGATGTCTGTGCCCTCCTGATCCCGTCATCCCTCCAGGCCCTGCCTCTAAATGCTGCCCCGTTGGGGATAAGCCCTGGGTACACGAGGTATTAAGGGCGCTTCATAGTTAAACAATAACACCCACACTTTCTCATTGCGCTGAGGTGCTCTGACTCCATCATACAGCTCCTTGCAGACATCAGCGATGTCAGTAACCCAGGCCTAGGGCAAACACACAGAATCCTGGGGGCCAGAGGTCTAGCTGCCGCCTCAGTGCCATGCCTTTATGTCCTATAATTGGGTCCACTCCTACAAAGCGAGATCTTTTCCCAGCTTCCCAGTTTGGAAAAGTCAAGAACTTGGCTACACTTTCATGATACCTCTCCTTAAGTGATCTCCAAGTGGATCCACTGTCCTGCCCAGCCCTGGGACATTTGTGAGTTCTGTTGCTCTTGGCATTTCTAATCAGGCTTCTCAACACTCACCCTCAAGACTGGCAAACTCTCCACCTGCACCAAGCACTTTCCTCCTTCCCCTCCTTTCATCATTTTCCCTACACCACTCTCAGGCTTGATCTCCACCTTCCTAAAGCCCTGGAGATTTCATTCAACCAGAAGAGCACATCCAAACTTAGCCGCCCAGTTCAGTCAACTGACTGACCATGGACTTAGCCAGCTGGGTGACCATCTGGCTCAGGCCTGCTACTGCATTGCCACTAACTGCCCCCCAATTTGACACCTGCCATTTAGCAGCTGCAAGTACCGGATGACTGTGAGGAAGAGAAAATCTTTGTGCATACCAAAATCACTGTATCTTATTTCAGGCCACAGCTGAGTCCTGTTAAGCCTCAGAAGTGAAACAAGCATGTCTCGTCTCCTTATTTTCTTCTCTCCTCTTCCGTTGCCATTAAACGTTTTGGCCCATAAGATTTGTGCTTTGGGTAACGTGTGATCACTTTCTTTCTGGCCAAATGATTAGTGCTATTAATGTTCTTTGGGCAAAGGGTTCCAGTTAAACAAGGCAGACTGAACACATACGTGTTTCTCCACTTAAAACAG
Organism: Dinomys branickii; assembly: GCA_004027595.1. Lineage (NCBI taxonomy): Eukaryota > Metazoa > Chordata > Mammalia > Rodentia > Dinomyidae > Dinomys > Dinomys branickii. The sequence continues at coordinate 6,722 of PVLD010037201.1, forward strand.
TAGTACAAAGATTTTCTCAAAAGGCACCTATGTAAGTAGATAAAGAGGATTATAAAATATTATTCAAATGTAATGTTTTAAAGTTGTAAACCCAACAGGAGAATGGTACATGATCTAGGGACAAGAGAAAAGAAGAAACTAGGAAAAAGTAAAATGATCCCTGCCCAAGAAAGGCCTGAGGTTGGACACACTAGTACCTTTTACAGCAATTTAAGCAGCTAGAAGACAGCTGAAAAGTTGTAACAGAAGAAATGGCCACAAGTAACGTGTGTGTGTGTGTGTGTGTGTGTGTGTGTGTGTGTGTGTTACTGGCAATACTGGAGACTGAACTCAGGGCCTTCGCACTGAGATCACTGCTGTTTTAAACTTTTTATTTTGAGACAGGGTCTTGCCAAGTCCCTAAGTTTCCCAGACCGGGCTCAAACTTATAATCCTCCTGCCTCTACTTCCCAGGGTGCTAATGATAAGGCAAGAGACACTCCATTTCTCTGTTTTTAACTCCATGTTAAGAGAAGTCACTTACAGTTCACCTAAGCTGCAGCTCACCCCAGTGGCCTTTGTTAGTTATCAATTCAGAGCAGACCAGAGTCATAAAATGGGAACAGAACAAACAGGACAAATTGGGAAGTGGGCTAAAAGTTAAACTGCTGTGGTCCTTTGGAATTTGGTTGTCTGACCTTCTGGGAGAAGAAAGCTTTGTGATAATTGTATGACAGTCTTGTAAGGTTCCCCAAAATGAGGTAATGGTTACTATAGAAACCTGAAGTGTACTTAGACTGAAGGTGAGACCCAGATCACGCAGACATCGTCTCTGGCTCCCGGTTAGAGATTGCCCGTCAGCCAGCTCCAATGAAGCTTTGTTTGTTCCTACCTTTTTGGTTTTCTTGTGAATGCCTTTCTTGATGAACTCACTTGCCATATCACTAATATTACCAACGTGTAATACCTTGCCTTTATTAAAAAAAAAAAAAGGCATTACTCAACCTACCATTAACCTATTTAAAATAGAGCCCTATTCTTCCTGTTTTCCATAGTCAAACTGACCTTGCGGATTGTCCGCACTTCCTTCTTGGCATCTCACCTCCCTCTTAGCCTATCTCCCAGGCCAGATCTGGCCTTTCCATCCAGGTACTTCCCTGAAGCTGCTCTTGTATTGTTAACCCATGGATACTTGGGGTCCACGAAGGTCTTGATCTGTCTTCGCCTGGTGACACTGTTCACTCTTCTCTCTTAAGATTTGGTCTGCTCTTCATTTCTGAATCTCCTCATTCTTCTGGTATTTGGCTTCTCCTTTGTGGCATTCTTAACAGCTCTCCCTTAAATGTTGGTATTCTTGAGATTTTCTCTCCTCTTACTCTGCACCCCTGTACTAATAACTTACGCACCTACTGGAAACTACGCAGAAGTTTTTCATGGACTAATAAACTTCTGCTGAATTTACCATCATGTGCCTTAGCAAAAGGCACAGCCACAGAAACTGGACACTTGGAGCGCAAATGTCCCATAATGGCCTACATGGGAGTCTTCAGCTCACAGGGTCATGCTCCCAAGGAGGACTGTGAAACTCTGGTTTCTTCCCCTTTCTCTTTCAATTCCCTAGCCACAAAATGAGCAGTTTCATTCCATCGCATACTCCCACCATCCCGGGCCGCCTCAACATATGCCAAAAAGCATCAGGACCCATTGACCATGAACTGGAACTTCCAAAACTATGAGCCAAAATTAACTTTTTCTCTTTTTAAGTGGATTTTCTTGGCCACTTGTCATGGAAACAGAAGGCTGACTAACATAGCGAATTCCTGCAAGTCTTTCTTTAGCTTATCTATCACCACAGCACAACTTATGCCAAAATGGAGTGGCTAACAACCATTTAGCTGGCTTTTGATTTTTGTAGGTCAGAAGCTCATGGTGGGTTTTATCTCTGACCTGTGTGGCATTGGCTGTAACATCGGGAGGTGAAGGATCCCCTTGCAAGGTGTCCTCTGCACTCATACCGTGTGACACTCAGTACCCCTTTTCCTCTTTCCCTTCATATGACATACAGTTCTCCAGGATCTCTCCACATGCCTCACGCTTCTCATAGCATGTTGTTCTCAGGGTACTCACCTTCCTTCCAAGTCTCAGGAAAAGGAAGCTACCAGGCCAGCTGGGCACTATAATTAGAACTGGCAAGTGTGACTTCTCCCGTGTTCTATTGTTCAGAGTAGTCTTGGGGCCTCACCTAGAGGTGAGGAGAAGAAGAAACCTCTGCTTCTTGATACAGATGGGAAATAGTGGGACACCTACGGAAACCTCACCCGCCATTTACTTCTCCCTCCCCCCAGTCATCGCTTGTCGGCCAACATTTTCTCTCCTGGAATCCGCTTTGGCTTCACAGCTGCCTTCCTTGGTACTGTAAAGGTCTCCTCCATTCTCTTGTGATTGATACACTGATTATCTTAAAGGACAAACTTCATTATGTCTTCCCCTACATGAGAGACATTTGGGTGGCTTCCTATTGCCCTCAGGAAAGTTCTAACAGAGCTTACAAGTCCTTTCTGGACCCTCCCTTTGTTTAAATATGTCCCAGAACACTCACACCACTTATACTCCAGGCAGATGGAAAACCTTCATATCTTAAAATCACACCACATTCTCTTTCACTCCCAGGAATTTAAACTTCTTCCCTCTTCTACCCCACCTTCATCTGATTAACTCCTCTTCAGCCTCCACCTGAGTCTCCATTGAAAACTGGCTTCCGTAAGTTAACTTTCTCAAACTCTAGGACTGTTACTCATTACTCCTGTTATTCCATCACTTTTGTGCTCTTTTTTAATGTTTTGAGACAGAGTTTCATTAAATCACCCAGACTGGGCTCCAGTACGCCATCCTCCTGCCTCAGCTTCCCAGAATGTTGGTTTGTTCTGTTTTGTTTGGCACCGGGAATCAAACTCAGGACCTTGCTCTTGCCAGGCAGGTACTTGTGCCACTGAGCTAATTCCTCAGCCCCTCCCAGAGTGTTGGGATTGCAGGCACGTGTCACCTCATCCAGTCATTTGATGGCATTTATTTATTTGCTTAGCTTTTCTACTTTTAATTTTAGTATGGGGTTTAGTTTTAGTATGAGTTTGCTCATGAGTATCACAGACAAAGGATCTCCTACCTACATTGAAGTCAGCAAGCTCTTTTATGGTACATTTTCTGCTCTGGTTGGACAAACCTAAATACGGTTTCAAAGTTTTTCCGTATAAATCAAACATATCATGATTTGGGCTTAAAGGAAAATGATGCTGGCAGCTCTGACTATTTCCAAGTGCATTCTCTTCACACTGTTCCTCTCTCTTTGGCCATGTTTGGTTTTGCAGCTGCTGTTGCAGGTGATCATCAGCTTTCTCGGTTTCTGCGCCATTTTCTTCTGTTTCAGGAACATCCGGTAACCGAGCTGCTCTATCTTTAGTGTCTTTTGGATCTGCCTTAAACTTTCATTTAGAAATCTGAGTCTTTGGTCAACGATATCCCAAGAAATGATCATGGGAGATCCGGGGAAGATGGCGACCAGGTGAGCAGCAAGGGAGCGAACCTCCTTAATAAACACCACCAGCTCGAGACAGACTTGGCGAGCGTGAATGCCGGGACCTCGGCTGGGAAGTTTAAACTGGGCGTATTTCTCTGAGATGCCGGGGGAGATGTGGTAGGGCGGACCAGGCTGCCGGGGCGAGACGTGGG
>PVLD010037202.1:0-10426 GCA_004027595.1 Dinomys branickii
TTGTCTCTCTTAATCAGTCTTGGCTTGAAATTCACTTTGCCTGCATCCAGTTTTATTCTTTTTCATGTGGATAACCAGTTTTTCTAACACTATTTGCTGAAAAGACAGCTTTTTCCCTACCATGTACTCTTAGCACCCTTGACAAAGATAAGTTGGCTGTATATATGTGAGCTTATTTCTGAGTTCACTACTCTGTTCCACTGATCCATGTGTCCGTATTTATGTATTTTAAGGTTTTTTTGTTTCTTTGTTTTTTTTTGGTACCAGGAATCAAACTCAGGACCATGTGCTTGCCAGGCAGGTGCTTGTACCCCAGCCCTACGCCAATATTTTAATTATTGTAGTTTTGAGGTATATTTTGAAGTCAGTGATGATGATGCCTCTGGCTTTATTTTCTTGGTTTAAAATTGCCTTGGCTATTTGGAGTTCTTTTGTGGTTCCATATAAATTTTATAATTTTTTTCTATTTTTGTGTAAGAAATACCATTGGAATTTTGGTAGGGATGGCATTGAGTCTCTAGATTATTCTGGGTAGTATGAAAATTTTACCAATCTTAATTCTTCTAATCTATGAACATGAGATGTCTTTTATGTAAGTCTAATTTCATTCATCAGTGTTTTATAGTTTTTCATTAAGATGTTTTTTACCCCATTGGTTAAGTTTATTAAGTATTTTATCCCTTTTTTATGCTACTGCATGTGGGGTTGTTTTCCTGTCTTTTTGAATGGGTTGTTGTTAGTGAGTTAGGACTTGTTGACTTTTTTGTGCTCAGATTAATGTTTTCACCAAATTTGGATAGTTTATTTGGATCATTAATTTTGATAATTTTTTCTCCTTTCTTTCCCATCCTTATTGGTTTCCCCTTATCAATATGTAAGTGTACTTGGTGTTACAGAGGTCTCTGAGACTTTATTATTGATTGGCTCTGCCCAAGGTCCACTCAGCCTTTATGGCGATGGCTCAATGCTGAGACATAATGGCACCTAGCTCCCCTTTCCCAAAACCCCTTGTGGTTTCTCTTACCCAGCTGCCCTCGCCAAAGCTGCATGAGCCAAAGATAATCCAATCCCTCCTTACTATGACACTCCAACCGCCTACGTCAGCTACTCTGTGGCCCCTCCCCTCGGAGTGCATATAAGCTCCAACCCTGTTCTTTGTCTGCAGAGAGCCAGCACAGCTGTTCTGGTGCTGACTCTCTCCATGCCCGCATTAAACTTTTATCTCTTACAGTTTATCTCTCCTTCTCTGCATCATGTTAGATTGAGTACCTGATTCTTAATCAATTATATTCAATTTTTGTTTTTTTCTGGTTTTCCCCCCTTTGTGCAGCATATCACATGTGAGGTGAGAGCTTTACCAACGGGCTACATCCCTGGGCCCTATTTTTTTTTATTATATAATTTCAGGCATATATGATGGAACATGCTTCTGATCTCAGCTACTCAGGAAACTGAGGTGGAGGATTGTAAGTTTGAGGTCAGCTTGGGTAACATGGGGAGACCCTGTCTCAAAATAAATAAAATTAAATTAAATAAATAAAAAGGGCTCAAGCTGTAGCTCAGTGCTTGGCTAGCATTTGTAAAATCTTAGGTTCAGTCCCCAGTATGACAGGCGATTAGATGACTTCTATTGACCTACTTTCAACTTCTTTGTTCGGTCACTTCATATCTGTTGTTGAGGTCCTTTAACAAATTTTTGGTTATTGTGTTTTTCAAAGCCAGAATTTTCATTTAGTTCTTGTTAATTTTTTCTCTATTGAGATTCTTTATTGATTTATTTTCATCACACTTTCCTTTAATATTTTAAATGTGGTTTCCTTTAGCTATTTGTGTGTATATATATACATCTATATCTGTCTATATCTATCTATCTATCTATCTATCTATCTATCTATCATCTATCTATCTAGTGTGTGTGTGTGTGCCTGGCTTTTCCCTGTGTGTAGATCACACTTTCTTGTTCCTTTAAAGTTGCCCCTATCTTGGCAGGTAAATTTTCACTGAAGCCTCCTCACTTTTCCCCTCATATCTAGAATGATGTATAGTACCCTTTTTTACCAGCAGCTAGAAAATGAATACAGCTTATATGAGCTTAAGCAAAATCTGAAGGAAGTTATTGGTGTTATGGTTGATACATTGTGTCAACTTGGGGAGTCTAGAGGTTTGGCTGAGTGATTCAGCAGGAAGCCAAGGTGCTTACTTTGTACACATCCTGAGCCTGTGGATGAGGAGGGCATAGAAATTATGCCACAAACCACTGGGTGGGGTAGCTTGTTTACAGTGTAAGCTAGAAAAAGACTGCTTGCCTGCCATTCTTCCCTTTTGCTCTTGTGGTTTTTGCTGTGTGCTGCCGCCGTGAACTGTAGCCCTCTGCCATGTGCCACTCTTACAGCCAGCTTATGTTTATGTTCTCAGAGACCCTGGGGCTTCAGTGCCACATAGGTGAAGGAGGTTCTCAAATCCAGGTGTTGGGAACAGTTACAAACAGCTCCTTTCCCTTTATAGTATTTTATGAGAGTTCTGTTTCTTTTGCTTCAAATAACACACCAACAGGGGAGGTCGGGGCCTCCATCTTGTACATCCTACTGAATATTTCAAGCACATCTTGGCTCTACTGAAGGATGGATGCTTGATGTTCATGCTGCTTGAACTTGAGCATACCTCAGAATCTCCTGGAGGTTTTTGCAACACAGAAACCCACTCTGTTTCTAATGGCCTCATCAATTTATTGATACTTTTTAACAACATAAAAAAATTTAATTTCATGGGAATATGTTGTACAAAAGGAGTGTTTCTCAAAGCATGGTCACTGCGCCAGCATCATCATCTCCATCTTGGGACTCCCAAGGAATGCAAATCCTCACCCCACAAGTGCTGAACCAGAAACTCTATGTAGGATGGTGGAATTGAGGGAAAACTGGGGAGGTAGACAGAGGGCTTCTGCCAGCTAAGACCAGTGTGAGCTTTCTGAGCTGTCTGGCTGCCAGGGAGAAGCCGGGCCCCACCTGGTGCCCTGACTTCTGCACTCCTGGCCTTCTTCTTTCTATCCACATGCTATTGTTATTTGGAGCCCCAGGTACATCCTCCACTCCTGTTATTCCACTGGGCTTCTCCTAGGCTCTTCCATCTTTTTAATGGTCTAACTGCCTTGTCACCGTTCCACAGTTTAGCCCTGGTGGCTTCCTGACCATTTTCACTTTTGCATCCTAACTGGGCTGGCAGCAGCATGAGGACAGGCCTGTCACCTAGTCCTCCTCTCTGGAGAGTCAGAGTGAAGGCAGAATCTATGAGTGCCGGTTTTGTAGTTGGGGAGATTGTTTGGTTTCTCTCCTTGAAAGGCCAAGTCTGACTCCGTGTAAGCTTGAGGCTCTACCTGCACCACTTCTGGCGTCAGGATAAGGGGGAGAATGGAAGGTCTGGACTCCTCAAAGACACTTCCAAGGCACTTCAGCCTAAGAGAGGTCTACTTGATTCTTTCCACCAAAATGTCCACTGCATCTTCCTCTCTTCCCCCTAGTATCTATCTATCCATCAGTCCAGGTAGCTTTCCTGTGTCTGTGTGTGAGAAACACGGAAATAAGTTCATATGCACACACGCGGAGGTGGAACTGCGCAGAGCACTTCAGTCAAGCACAACCAGTTGGAAGGCTGAGAGGATGTTTGCACATGGAGACAGCAGTATGCTCTGTTGCAGTGATTCAGCTGGGCCACACGTTTGTCAGCAAGCTGGGATATAGCAAAGGAGGGCAAAACAACAGGCAACTCAAGACAGCAGCCTCCCTCTGGGCAATGAAGGGGCTTTTAAGGTGTTACTGGAAAAAGGAAAATGCTTCTGAGGTTTCAAGACTTTGGAGACAGTCATTTACAAAGCTTCAGGCCTCTTCAGGGGTTTTAAGGTTACACAGTCAGATTAAGCAGATGGCACCTGGGTATTCATTTACTGGGACACTGGAAGAGACATAAGGTGAGCCCTGCTGCGGGCTGCACAGAGGGACAGGTGCTGATTGCCACTGCTGTGAATATTTGCCTCTTTGGGCCTCGTGCTTACTTTGCCAACATCACAACTTCCTTTACCGATGATAAGAAGCTCTTGCATCTGCACAGAGCTCACTGGTTCACACGGCCCTGGGTTCTCTCCAACCTTCCACGGCATCTGGCCCCACAGGTAACCATGGGAGTTGGACAGCCCAGCCCTTACAGCTCTGTTTATAGATGGGAAAACAGATACTGCCCAGTCTCACAACTGGAGAGGCTGCTATGCACCTGAGCAGGGACTTTCACCCTGGCTGCCTCCTTCTTAGCCCCTTCGTACTTGGCCTAGAAGCACTAACGCTAAGGCACTTTTACCTGCAGAGAGAGCCCACCATTCAAATCTAAAACACCCTGGTGCCAACTGTCCTTCTTGCCTCCTCTCTCCCCTTCTGCATCTCTACTTATGCCTGGGCTGGCAGGCATGTGCACACTGAGAACACAAGCTCCAAATGGGCAGAGCAGTTCCCAACATCCCTGGGACCCCATCCCCTGACCCCAGTCCTCAGTTGGCCTCAGTAAACGCTTGGTTACCAAAAGAGCACATATTACTCAGCAGCTAGACTCCTTCTGGAGTCTCCTTTCTGCAGCAAAACAAATAAAAATAAGCTAACATGTGTCTCCCTGAAATACAGTTCATGGAGCCTCAACAACCACATGTACGAGCAGTTGGGGATTCTGGCAGGCCTCCTGCCAGCCATGGAAGCCTGTAAAGAAGACACAAATGTACAAGTTGAGCTTTGTCAAGGCCTCGGATCATGTGGAGAGAAATTAAGGTGGCCAGGAGGGGACACGTTAGACTATACAATATGGTACTTTTGTTTAAAGCCAAGTTGAGCTGCAGCTCAGGTAGCAGCTCCCTTGGCAAAACCTGGGAGACTACCTTGAACTCCCCCACCACCTGCACGCATGCGCGCAGGCACAGCACGTCTTCTCCTCAGGGATGACACAGGCACGTGCACCCATTCTCACCCCCCACCACCACACAGACCTGCACTCAGAGGCACACCTACTTGTGTGCACACCCTCACACTCACACACCAGCTGTGCTGTGCCTCTTCTCTCTGGTCTCTTACAGCTTGGGATCCACCTGTCAGAGCACTTAGCTGATGGCCTACAAATGCTTATACCTAACACAAGTGCCCCAACTGTCTGACGAAAAGGACCCAGCAGAAGGGTATTAGCATGTATCTTGTAAACTCCATGTGTCTCACACGACTAATACCAAGTGCTTCTGCTGCTGCTGAGTGTGTGTGTGTGTGTGTGAGATGTGGATATATATGGGCATATGGATGTGTGACCCTATCAGGGATATCTTCATAGATGTACGTCTCTGTGTATGTTGGATACAGACACATATATATGTGCAGATGTGTGTTTGTGTCTGAGCTTATCTGCACAAAGTGTAGATATTTACATATGTGTGTGGGGGCTGTGGGCCTATATGGGTATGTGTTTATATGTCCGTGACGAGATGTTAGATGTGTATGTGCAAGTGTGGATGGGTGGAGGACAGCATATATACATGAATTTGTGGGGGTACGCCTGTGTATGCAGGTGTGTGTATGTATGTTTGTGTGGAACTGTAAGACTACATATTTCAGTGTGTGGATGTGTACATGTGTGTGTGGAGAGTGCAGTTGAGTATGTGTATGTGTATATATACCTAGGTGTATTTGCACATGTATGTGTATGTGTGTGCAGATGTATGTGATCTGTGGTATGTGTTGGGATGGCAGCTGAATGTGAGTGTGTGTCCATATTTGGATGTGTCTGCATAGGAGTATGTTTGTGAGTGTCACTGTGTGTCTCCTCCTGTGTCTGGGTCCAGTTATAGTTACACAGGTGTAGCTGTCAGTGAGGTACTTCTGTGTACGCATGTGCATGCGCGCGCATGTCTGTGTGTGTGGTGTAGGGGCATGTCTGGGGAGTGGTGCATGGATGGTGTCTGCTTAGCCCTTCATATCCCACAGCCCCATGGACCAGTCATTACATCCTTCAGTGCCTTCCTTAATTTCTGCATGTGTAAAATGAGGACAGTAACTGTTTCTACCTCACAAGTTGGTTGTGACTCTAAATGAGATGAATGGGAGCCATGGCTATTGCTTTCTCCCTGAGCCAGTGCTTCTTGAGCTCCTACTATGGGGGCACCCTGGGGCCCTGCACTGGGTGCTCGTGGCCTCCCTAGGGCTTCTCTCCTGGCCAGACTTCCCAACATCAGCTCTCTCCCAAAGGACCAACTCAGTTGGCCTCAGGAGAGCGTTGATGTGGACTCAGGACAGGGAAGACTCCTACTTTTTGCAGTTAGCCTGGTGAGGCTGTAGGCAAAAGCAGGGGGAGGCTGCAGGGTCTGGGTTCCTCTTCTTGGTGCCTCGGTCCCCAATTTCCTTCAGTCTAGTCTGCCTAGGGTGCCAAATCTGGGTTTCTCCCATCGGGACAGTGATAGGTCCTCAGACATTGACTTCCATACTTCAGCAGGTTGAAAAAGGCTGAGCAAAGAAACACTGAATTTAATAAAGCCCAGGAACTGGAGAGCTCTCTAACCCAAATCAATCCTCGATGTGTTTTTAATTAAGTTATAGCTCTTGTGATTAAAGAGTGTGAATTCCATTACTGTGACCATTTATCAAAGAGCATATCCACTGAACCTTTCCAATAAGCAAGGAGGAAGGCTTTTGATTTTCATCAGCACCAAATGCCTTGCTTTTATCTCAACTGACTCACTGAGAATTGTCTCCCCTCCCAAGCTGCCACCCACTCAGCAGTGACAAATCAGAGCTGGCTCCAATGTTGCCCCATCAATAAGCCAAGGGAGGTGAATACAAAACTTCCGATTGGGTTCAAGTGCTCCTCATGATCCAAACCCAGGAGTCAAGATGCATAGCTTTTAGCAGGCTGAGCATTCACAAGTGTTGGAGTTGATTTGCCCTGAACAGTGAATATTACCCTGAAAACTTTGGCCTGGCCATAGCTTATGTGGCTGTGGCAATGAATGAGTGCCAGAGGGGTAAAGAAGGGTTACCACATGGAATGCTAGCAATTGAAAGGCAACCTCAGAGATTCTATCTGTGCTAGGTTCGAGATGTGTGTATGTGTGTGCTCTTTGCACTTTTGAAAAAAAAATTTGAAGTATTATATACAGAAGAGCATTCAGTCATACAACTTGGTGCACTTTACAGTAAAGTGAGCACAGCCATATGACTGGAGCCCAGATGATTTTATTTTTAAAGATAAAGGAACCAAAACATATTAACAAACATACAGACATAAAGAAAACAACATAGAGACAATATAAATAATACATAATTTTCAGACAAGGTGATAAGAAATTAAGAGTGATTATTGTATTACATACTGTTATCTTCATACTGGTTACACAGATAAACAAATACACACATGTTAGAATGATCAAACAATTAAATATCAACTGTTCCTTTCAAGAAAGCAATAGAACTTAGTAGTACAATCATCCCAGCCATTACACACACACACACACACACACACACACACACACGCACACACAACTTTTCCCTTCCTTATTTTCTCCTTTCCCTCATCCCAGTCATTCTTTCCTTTTGATCAGTTTCTTTCCCTTCCACACTATCTATTGTGCCTTTTAGATTTCAATTACTTTTTCAGGTGAAACCTAGATTTTAGAGAACCAGAACATTGGCACTTCCCAGAATCCTCCACACTGCCCCTGATGGTCACTCATTCCCTGTGGCCACCACTGTGTTCTACCAGAGTTTGTTTAGTTTTACATTTTACATAGATGGAATCATACCTAACCTGCTTTTTTCATACCTGGTTTATTTTATTCCACATTCTGCTTTATGTATCTGTTCTATTCTTGATGGGTATCTGGGTCATTTCCAGCTTGGGTGGTATGAACAAGGCTGTTATGAATACTGCTGTGCCAATATATTTGCAAACAGTTCTGGTGTGCTGTTCCACAGCACACCTTCTGAGAAGTCAGTCGTGAGGCAAGTTCATCATTTGGGGAAATCATGGAGTGTTCTTATGCTGACCTAGACACACAAGTGTAGGAGGATGAGTCTAGTCCATGAGTCGGTGTGGCCTCTTGATAGAACCAAGGGGCTTGGCAAAAACCATAAGATGGGTGTGGCTGCTGCTGGCATCACAGAGATACACTGTTTTATAGTCTATTTATTTTCTAAAAATTCATTAGGGTTTACGTTTTTCAGCTTTTATTCTTTACTAGCCCATCTTTGCAGTACATAACGGTCACATTCCTCTTGGGGAGTCGGGGCATGTACATGACACATCTTCCTGCTCTTTCCACCTCCTTCTCCTCCCAGCTTCCCTCCATCTCTTGATCCAGTATACAAAAATAACCATAAAAGCATAGTATAGTAAATACATAACCCAGAGGCATAGCTGTTTATAATCAGCATCAAGCATTACATACTGCACATAATGTGTGCTACACTTTAGACAACTGGAAGCTCAGTAGATTTGTATATACAAATGTCACTACAAATATGGAATTAGTGTGCTACACTATGACATTACAATAGTTAACATGTCATTAGGTGACAGGAATTTTCCAGCTTCATTATAATCTTATGGGACCACTCTTATAAATGCTGCCTATAGTTAACTAAAACATTGTGACATGACACATGACTATATATGCCTTATCTGTCCTTGTAATACTTAGTAGTGGAATTACTGGGTCATATGTGTATCTTCAGCTATCAGAGATACTGCACTACTGCCATATTGATTTCCAAAGTGATTGTACAATTTATGCTCCCATCCACTGTCCACGAGAATCCTCGTTAGCCCACATCCTCATCAGCATGTGGTGTTGTCTTCATTTCTCATCTTAGCCAGGTTTCCTGGCTTGCATTTTGTGGGTAGCACACGCTAAGGTAAAGGACAGCGTGCAGGAAGTTTACTGCGGTGAAAGAAGCAGGGGCCGGAATGGCAGGAAGCTGGTGCGATGCATCCTTCCCGTGATTCAGCTCCTTGGAGTTTGTGGGCAGCAAGCAGGTGTTATTTATATACTCTGACTAGTCCTTTGGTATATACGTCTTTTCATAATTCTAAAACTATATCTCAAAGGACTATCCAGAATATATAATAAATATTGTATACATGAAGAATTCCTATCAGCCTATAAAAGAAAAGATAAATAGCCTCATACAATGGAAACATTGGACTGCAATGGAGTGACTCCAAAGGCCTCAGTCAGTCCCACACAGAACTCTGAAACTGGGATGAGCCTTTAGAACTGTCTTAAATTGAAGCTGGGGAATGAGCCCTTCCACCCCATAACAGCTAGTCACTGGATCCCTACTTCCCCTGAGGGAGAGGGGGCTTCAGGCAAGGCCTCTCATTTCAGGAGAGGGCAGCCACTCTGAAGAGGAACTAGGCTGTGAGCCAGCAACACTCAGACGTGGGGGAGATGAGCGCTTCGATCCCAAGGGAGGAAGGGAGGATACGACAGAGGTTGCTGCGGTACTTGCATCGCTCTGTGAATTTTGCATTTCTCTGATGACTCTGGGGGTTAAACACATTTTGGCCATTTGGGTAACATTTTTCCTGAAATATTTATTCAGGTGTTTTTCTCTTTTTTTTGTTAAACTTACTTTTTTTTTAAATAAAAGCACAAAAACATATTAACAGACACAAGTTAGCATAAAAATAGTACAATCAAAACTGATCTACAGACAAGGTGACATGGACTCAACACTGGTTGTTGCTTTACCTATTGATATCTTCGAAGTGTATATATATGAACCCAGATACAGACATGCAAAATTGGTCAGACAATTAATCCTCTCAACAACAGAAAAACACAAAAAACAAAAAACCAAAGACAAAAAAAAAACCACCACCAATAGTTGCTGCTTTGTATATTGATATCTTCGAAGTGTGTGTTCAGGATAACACATACAGACATACAAGATTGATCAAAAAACCCGTCATGAATTATTCCTTAGCATTAAGTGATATAATACAATAGTAGAACCATGTTAGCCCTCCTGCATATATGTATATTCATATATACATACATACATTTTTGTCTCTTTCTTTTCTCCTTTCCCTCGTGCCATCTGTTCTTTGTTTTTGAACAGATTTCCTTCATGTCTCTTAGTTTATATTCCCAACCTCAGGTTCTTACACCAGTGATACAATACGTTGCCTGCACATGTACCGCTGATTTATTTTACTTATGAGTATGGACTCCAGTTTTGACCACTTGCCTACAAAGTCCCCAAAACTGTCTTTCTTTATAGCTGAATAATATTCCATTATATAAAAATGCCACAATTTTTTAATCCAGTCTTCTGTGGATGGACACTTGGGTTGCTTCCACATTTTAGCTATTACAAATTGTGCTGCTATAAACATGGGTGCACATATATCA
>PVLD010037203.1:0-10425 GCA_004027595.1 Dinomys branickii
GACACTCTCTCTCCTGCTCACTCCTAACACAGTCCAAGGAAGCGCAGCCTTCAAAACACAGACTTTCCAATGTTCGTGGTGAAGTGAATGAAAGAACTTTTTGGGGAATAAAGTGATTTCTTTTTAGCTTCACTTGTTTACTTTTCCATAAGCTCCCAAGATGGCTTCCGTGATAGCTGTTAATCACACCATCTGTTCAAACAGTACTTCAGTAAATGATTTGATTCATACTTTTCTTCTAAAAGAATCTTTTTAAGGACAATGTTTATGTCTCTGTTATCCTTCATTTGGCAGTGTAGCATGAGATGAGTTATTTTAATTTTGCTACCATTGTAAACACACACTGAATTTCTCATTTCTCAACTGTGCAGAAAACAGGACAACTTCTTCACATTTATTCCACTTGACTCTGGGTTTGTGCTGGGGGTGGGGTACAAGCTGTAATCAGACAGATATTCTATTTTCTAAAAAGGAAAAGAAGACATGGAGTTCCAGACAATATTTTTCCTTTGAAGTCTTTAATTTAGTTGCAATAAATAAGTTCCAGCTATATGAAACAATTTATGCCATGCGAGGGAACACAGTGTTCTTAGTGGTTGGAAAGGGTCAAGTATGCTGAGGGGCCTGGATACTTAAACCCTCTTATCATTCAGTAGATAAAATATCTGCTTTAGAGGCACTTCTGGGGAGCTAAGCCCAGTTCCTTGATCAAAGATTGAGTTATACCAGGCCTGGAGAGGAGAAAAGGGGGAGAGTAGAGGTGGACTTCTTATTGTTCCCAGCTGTTCTGTGGGTCCTGAAGGCCCTGAATCTATGTGAGCATTTAAGGAAGTCCAGAGAGTAGCAAGATAATGCCCATGGGGATACCATTCTCCCTGCTTTCTGAGACTTTCAGCCCCAAGGAACGTGGAAAAGAGGTGTGTGAGCTCAACAATGAAGAAGATATTGACTCTGGAGGCCTCCCTAACGCCTTCCAAGATAGGGACCCGGCCCATGTGCAAGCCCCAGTGATTACTGATCAGCCATACAAGCTTACTATTTTTCCCATAAACACTTCTTTCCAATGGTGTGTACAAGATTGATTCAGTGTCTGCGAAATGCATGTGGTCCTCATGTAGTGCAGGGTCTTCAGCCCTGGAAACCCAGCAAGAATGTCTCTTGCATTGGGAGCCTTCTTCAACCATTCTTTATCTCTAAGCTTAGAGATTCAGTGCCTCTTTTCATCATTATGAAGATACTGACATATCAAGTGCATGTGTCCCCCATCCCCATCACCAAGGTAAGAAGAGGTCCACCTTTGAGAGATCTGGAAAAACTGTTTCAGGTTCTTCTTTCTTATATAAGTGCTAGGCCAGCCCTCCTGTGGCCCATCATAAACTACTGTAGAGGGGCCATAGTCATCTTGGCATTACACAAATCAGTGCCCAGTCCTCTTAGGGTGGTGATATTGTGCTAACTGGAGCTGATGAACAGAAACCAGGAAGCATTCTGAATACCTTAATAAGACACAGGCATGCCAGAGCATAAGAGATAAACCTTGTTAAATCCTTTAGCCTGCTTCATCAGTGATATTATTAGGTGTTTGATGGCCCATAACTAAGTCACTATACCTTGGTGACTTAGGAAGAAGTACAATATTTGGTAGGTTTCTTTGGATTTGGGGTAGAGCAGACACCACATTCAGGTGTCCCTGCTCCAGCCCACTTAGCCAGGAATCTACAGTACTGTCAATATTTTTGTCTTTTTTGAGACAGGTTCTCCCTATGCAGTTTAGACTGGCCTTGAGCTCACTTTGTAGTCCAGGCTGGTCTCGAACTCACAATGATCCTCCTGCATCAGCCTCCAGAGTGCTGGGATTACAGGTGTGCACCACCACACCTGGTCAATACTGTCATCTTTAGTAGGACCAAAGCCTGAGTACTTCCTTATTTTTTTAATGAGCACATTTGTGTGTGTACATACATATGTTAGGCAAATATCTTTTTTCTTTGTTCTCTTATTCTCTTGTGTAAAATGAACAGTATTGACTATATCAGTGTTATGAATTTTGCATGATAATATTTAGGACACAGGATACTAAGAGAAAAGTAAACATATTCAAGACTTTACTTTCTTTTTTAGGGAAGGGATTGGTATGTTTTGTATCACTGTAAGTGGACTTATGACCTTATTATTGTCTTTACTTGGACATTAAGAACGGATTAAGGAGCTGCCTATGGGCAGCAACTTGACAAGAGGTGGAACTATGATGGTTGGTACTAATGTCACTCTAACTGGGCTAGAGATGCTCAGACAGCTGGCAAAATTGTATTTTGGGGTGTGTCTGTGAGGGTGTTTCCAGAAGAGGCCTCATCTAAATCAGTAGAGTAAGCAAGCAGACATCACCGAATCCTGCGGAGGCTCCAATGCCTCACAAAGGCAGAGAAAGGACACAGTCCTTGTTTCTTCAACTGGGACATCAATCTTCGCCTACCCTGAGACAGCAGAGTTCCTGGTTCTCAGTGCTATGGGCTCTGGGACTCCTGCCAGCAGTCTCTCAGGTTCTCAGACCTTCAGCCTTGGACTGGGAGTTACACCATAGGCTCCCGTGGTTCTCGGGCCTTCAAACTCGGACTGAATTACTTGGGCAGCACTTCGTATTCTCCAGTTTGTGGGTGAATGGGCAGAATTGCAGTTTGCATGGAATTTCTCAGCCTCCATATTCATGTGGGCCAGTTCACATAATAAATCTCATCTTTATATTTCTATGTATAACCTAGTAGTTCTGCTTCTCTGGAGAGCCCTGCCTGATAAACCTGGCCAGAAGAAAGAAATGGCCCTGCAACGGGTCCAAGCTGTGATAAAAATGTCTAAGGCTGGGTGTGTAGCTCAGTGGTAGAATGCTTGCCTAGCAGGTATAGGGACCAAGGTTCAATCCCCAGTACCAAAAGAACCTGTTCTGCTGTTTAACTCTTATGATTCAGTAGACCCAAGGATTTTGTAAGTGTCAGAATATCTGTGGCAGATTCGCATGTCTGTATCTGTGTTCATGTATATACACTTCAAAGATATCAATAGGTAAAGCAACAACCATTGTTGAGTCCCTATCACCTTGTCTGTAAATCAGTTTTGATTGTACTATTTCTTATGATAATTTGTGTCTTTTTGTTAATATGTTTTTGTGCTTTTATTTTTTTTATTAAAAAAAAAAGAAATGCTCCATGTAGTTTCTGGCAAGCCGTAATTGAAGAATTATAGCACAGACTCCAAGGGTTTTCAAGTAAGGCCAGCCCTCCTTTGCCAACAGCTATTGACTGGCAAAGCAAATTCTACTTTACCTAGTCAAGAATGAACATCAGATTATGGAAGAACAAAAAACAATTTAACCTGAATTTATTATCATGAAGTGGCTATTGATAATCCAGCAAATCATAAAAATGGATGCATGTAGCAGTATTCCATTGTGCTGTACAAGAACAGAGCTGAGTAAGTAGGAAAGACTTCAAACTACAGAAGAAGGTGGCCCAAAGTTGCATTGTACATGCTTCGCTGCTTTTCCCTTAGCCCTTACAAAGGCATCCTCTAGCCAGTTGACAAGGGAAAGACAAAGGGTACTGATTTCCATGAAGATGTGCAGGATACACTGGAGCAAGCCAGACATGGCGAGATGGTACACTACAGCCCCCCTCAGCAGGGCTCTCCCACAAAGACAGTAAAGAAATACTACTACTGCTCAGAGCTCTGAATGTTCATTTGATGGAGAAATGGCCTTAAATATTTATCTATTTACAGATAGTAGCTACTGGCTTGATTAACTGGTTAGGAACTTGAAAAAAAACAGTATTAGAAGATTGATGATTAGTACAGAAATGACATGCAGACGGGCCTTTTAGAGTGACTGCAGATTATAAAACATTTGTTTGACCACGTGAATTGCTTTTATTAACAATGCTTTAACGACTGTGACACAAAGTGTTTATACCTTGATGTTTTCTCTTTCTTGTTGACTCTGGAAGCATGAGACTATGCTTCTATTAATGATCCTGAAATAATCTACTGAAGAGGACATATAGAGACTGAGCTGCTTCAGTAGACCATGAATGAGGCCTTTCAAAACCACCCAGACATCAGGCATCATCCAAGGAGGCCCGGACCTGAAGAACTTCACAAGGAGAGCACAGAATGGTGAAAAATTGTATCTATTGTTATAAGGCAGGTAAAAGAAACTGCTTTGTACACCTCCTTGCAAATAAACTTGAACATTGGGATAAAATTTAGAACAATACTGTTCGACCAGTTGACTCCAGTAGAGAAAGAAAGTCTAGCAGGCTAATTGCTAAAGAAAATGAAGTAAATGTAGATAAGAATGTCCCTCCAATGAGTGGCACTAAGCTGGGCATGGTAGAGTATGCCTGCATTCCCAGTCACTTGGGGGGCCTAATGCAGAAAGACTGCTTGAGTCTATGAGTTTGAGATCAGCCTGTTGAACATAGCAATACCCAACCTCAAAAAATAAATTCAATTAATTAGTTAAATTGTACCAGATTAAGAAGATTTTATGGGAGAATTCTACACAATGTTTAAAATTAATATCACTTAAGTGCTACTTACACAGTTTCAGAACTTGGGAGAAGAAACAAAGGTATCAGGCTCATTTTATAAATTCATTTTAAAATCATTTCACTGAAAATGTTGCAAGAATAATACAAAACTTTTTGTCCAAGATCATATATTGCATTTAGTTGTCTTAGCTTTTTGCTCTTCCTTCATCTGAAATTCTTCAGTCTTTGTCTATCGAGAGCTTTGTGTTTTATAAGCACACAGAGCAAAATGCTCAGGAGAGCTTCCTGCTCACTGCTTTTGTAAGTGCTTAAAGTTCCCAGACTCACTGCGTTTCGCGCACTGTTTGAATAACATTTGCACTCACCCACTTCATAGTGTATTAGTTTTTACTTTAACTGAGCAGTCTATGGACATTGAAAAAGTTGTTATTAGGTAAGACAAGGATGAATTTAGATCGATTTTCTGAGACATAAGTAGTGCACTTAAAATAATATGGCTCCATTTTGATACATGATGTCTTTTAACCATGTAAGCCCTTAATTGCTCCTTTTACACAAATAAAAAGGTTCTCAATTTTAAAAATACAAGTCAGTCATTTTTCCAAATGCCCTCTGAGTGCACATGGTTAGACTCAGGCTATCCCTTTGGGGGGCAGTCAGGAATGCCACAGAAGTTCATTTGAGTCTTTCTCCTGACATACTATCACTAGGTACATGGTACAGTTTTCTTCCAATATTGGCACTATTAATGTTCAGGACTTTTTATGGAAATGTATGCTCAGTGTCTCCAACATTAAGTAATTATTTTCTCTTTGTATTATTTCTCTTTTGTATGATATAGATTTTATAAGGAGATACTTTGGGGCCATGCATATATCTTGCTTTTTATGAAATCTCCACCGAATTGTTCTAAAATAACACTTGCACTATTCTATGATGACTTTTCTACCATGACCTTTTCTTCTGTTATTAGTGCTCTATGTGTTTGACATAGGTAATGATTACATTCACCTTGGGATTTAGTACTCATGTTTATCGCATCTTGAATATTTGTAATCCTCCTACCCTGAGCCCTTCTTCTCCAGATAACCTTCCTGTCTCCAGCATCTACCTCACTGCTTCTTACCACTTCTCTTTTATCTTACTTTTCAAATTTATTTCTATTTTGGGCCTCTTGCACTGTTTAACTTTGCCTGTTTTGTTTCATTTAGTATTGTAGCCTCAATGTTGACCCATTTTCCTACAAAAATCTCAGATTTGTTCTTGTTTATAGCTCAGCTGCACTCCAGTGTGTATGTATACATTTTCCTTATTCATTCATCTGTTGATAGGCACATAAGCCATTTCCATAATTCAGCTACTTGGAGCGGTGCTGCTATCAGCACAGGTACACATGTATCCCTGTGGTGTGCTGATTTTAGGTCCCTTGGGAAGACACCGAGGAGAAATTTCACTGGATGAAATGGGATTTCGGCTTAGTTTTTTGAGAAATATCCACAGTGATTTCCATAGTAGGTATAGTAGTTTACAAAGTGTGATTTTTATTTAATTTTTTAAAATTAATTTCATTTATACGAAGAGTTGAAACCATGGTACAAAAAATTCCATGCACCTTTCAGCAGACGTATATTTGTTTTATCATTCTGTCTGTATGCACTTACCTATGTATCTGTGTGTGCTATTTCTCTGATTCATTGAAAGAAAGTTGCAGAAAGAGTACTTCAGGTTGTATTTCCCATAAGCAAGGTCATTCTCTTTCAAAACCAAAGCACATATCACTTCTTGGCCTTTGGCTAAGATCAAGTGCAAAACCAAAGCACAGTTATAAAAACCAAGAAATTAAAATTAATATATACTTTTAGATTTTCTACAGACCTTATTCAAATTTTAATAATTATCTCAGTTGTTCTCTCCCCAATCTCAGTGGGGGAAAGGAGAAAAGAAGGAAGAGAAACAAAAAATTATATATACACACAAGATAGCTAAGATAATTGTACTACTAATTTCTATTAGTTCATTGAAAGGAACAGTTTAGTGCTTATATTGTTTGATCAGTTTGCATGCTTCTATCTTATAATCTGAGAAATTACTTTGAAGATAACAATATGAAATATAATAACCATTGTTAATTTCCTATCATCTTGTTTTGAAATTCTGTATCATCTTTATTGGATTTTTATTCTCTTTAAAATAAAAGTTAATGATTATTATCTCAATAACACCCATTATGGAAAAGAAAATCCTGGAATTTTAAAAATTCATGAGCTGTACTCAAATGCCATGTCTCTTTGGTCTCCTTCAGTTTGTGACAGTTGTTTAGTTTTTGTCTTTTATGGTCTTGATGTGTCTGGGGAGTGTACAGCAGTTATTCTGCAGAATGGCCTTCAACCGGGAATTGTTTGACATTCCCTAGTGGTTTTCAGGTTATGTATTTGTAACAAGGATATCACAGAAATGATCGGGTGTCACTATATCACATCAAGAGGCAACATGTGAAGGTGTCACAAAACTAGTCAATTAACTTTGTGATCATTATGTTAAGCCAATGTCTACCAGCTTTCTCCACTGCAAAATTACAATTTTCCTTTTTATAGAGCATATCTTGTGGTAGATACTTTGAGACTATGAAATTAATCAGCCAGTCATAATACTTTTACCTTTAGTTTTAACACCCAGTCTTTTAAAAAATGTTTGAAGATAAATGAATGAAAACATCTTAACAAACATGCATACATTTAGGAAATAACACAAAAACAGTACAAGCAATACAGAATTTCAGCCCAGGTGATAGGAAATTAACAACTGTATTACATACTGATGTCTTCTGCTTGAATACTCAGATAAACAAATATAAGCACGTAAGATTGATCATACACTTAAACATTAACTGTTCCTTTCAATAGAGCAATGAAAATCAGTGGTACAATTATGTTAGCTATCCTGTAACACCCAGTCTTGATTCTTGCCTAATTCAATAATTAGTATGATGGCTGCCAAATAGTGATTTTTCTGTTTTCCCCGTTCCTTCTACTCTCACTAGTTCATAATCTGTAGTAAGGAAGAATTTTTCTGCTTTTATATTTATTTATTTATTTATTTATAATGGATTCTTAGTGCACTGTGAGTTATAATCTGCTATTGTCATAATTTATTCTGAAGCTCAAACTGTACCTGGTTTGGCCAATGCTATGCACTTTCAGCTGGTCTCTTGGTCCCTTGACATGTGTCAACCATTCTTGGCCACTTCATATTTTCTGAACAAGATGAGATTCTAAGCTCATTGTGTACTTTCCTAGTCTCAACACTAAAATCAGTCATTTCTCCAAAGAACTGATTTCTTTTAGTCAGAAATGACCTTTGCCAAATAAGATTGAAGCAATCAGTATGTTTATCACTATCGTGATGTGGCTGCTTCCAAGCTCTTCCAAACTGCTTCCAAGTTTGAACAGTTAGGAAGTGCATACATATAGAGAGATATACTCACACCAGTACACACACACACACACACACACACACACACACACACACACACACCTATATCTCTGTCCATGACTGTGTATCATTCAGTTGACCTATTGTACCACAAGTTTGTACTAGTACGTCTAATTGCACTCTGACAAAAACGTGGTCCTGGTGACTGTTCTCTTCTTTTCATATTTGATATGATTTGAAGACAGAGGAACGGATGAAAAGTACAATTGGTCCTCACATGCTGGACAGGGAAATGAGTTTTTTGTTCCTTAGAGTCTCCATTTTACTGGTATAAAACCCATCTCAGACTTGTGACCTCCAGAACTGTAACATAATACATTGGTGTTGTTTGAAACGAGTAACCCAATGGCATTTTGTTACAGCAACAATAGGAAATTTGCACAAGAGCGTTATTTTCATTTCTTCGCCATCACAGCTTTGGAGGGTGCAGATTTCATCAGCAGAGGTGCTTCCCTTTTTCTCACCACAGTTGTAGCTGTCTTATCACTTCATGGATTGTCAGTAGCTTTAAAAATTCTTAGTGCAAGGGCACCCTCTTCTGTTCATTTGATAAAGTACAATGTTATTTCTAATGCTTTTTCATTTTTTCTTTTTTTGTGTGGAGGGGATAATACGTTCTGCTATATTTTTGTTTTCTTTACTTTGGAAGAGTCCTGACTTGTGCCCTTTTACTTCTTTCCCCATTTAAAGGGTAAAGAATCATCTTTTTTTTTACTTTTTTTTAACCAGAAGTGATGACTTTTGAACTTTTACCTCAAAACATAGGACTGTTATTTATTGAATTATTTCTTTCTAGGGATGAAAACCAGGGCCTCTGCATGCTGGGCAATTGCTCTACCCCTGAGCTTCCTCCAGAGCCCTTTTTAGTTTTTATTTTCAGATAGTGTCTCTCTAAATTGCTCAGGCTGGACTCAAACTTGTGATCTTCCTGCCACAGCTGCAGAATTAGCTGGTATTGTGTATGTCTACACCACCTCACCCAGCTCAGGGGCACTTTTTAATTCCCTGCTTGTGGTGAGTGTTTGATCCTCCGGACGTTTTTAATACTGTCACATCACCCTTTTGGCAAAGATTTTAGATTCATTTTAGGCCTCCTGCTAGATCCTTTCTCTCTCTCCACGTAGCAGTGTTCTTCAAATTGTTCTTGATTTCTATGAAAGAAGGTGACAGGATTGTTGGCAGAGCTCAATGAGACTTGAATTTTCTATCTACAGGTAACTAAGGTAAAATCGGAGCACTATTTCTTCATCGCAGAAATGTGTATTCTTCTCAGATGCCCATTTTTTATTGGTCTTTTAATTTGGGGGGCCTGACTTTTTTTAAATTCTTCATATGTTCTAGATAGAAGTCCTTGTCTGAGAGACAGTCAGCTAAAACTTTTCCACAATTTGTGGGTTTTCTTTTAATCCATTGGTGATTTCTTTCAATGTGCAAGTCCTTTCAATAAGATGAGATTCCAGTTGTTGATTCTTTGAAGTATTTCTCGTGCAGTTTGGTTTTTGTTCTTGAATTCTCTGCCTATGTCTTCAAGATTTCTACCTACTTTGTCCTCCAGTAGATTTAGGGTTTCTGTTTTAATATTTTGTAATATAACAACCATTGTTAATTTTCCATCATCTTGTTTTAAAATTATGCATCATTTTTACTATTTTGTGTTGCTTTGTTTTTATCTTTGTTGTTATTTTGTATTCTTTTTGCTTTGAAATTTAAAAATTTTCTTGTTAAGATTTTCATGTTATGTTTTGTCATTTTATTACTTCTTCAACCCCCTTCTTTATAAAATTCTGATCTACTGATACTTCTTTAGTATATTTGTACATAGGATTAATTTCTCTATCTGCTGGTGATTTTAGGTTAATTTTAGGCCTACTGCTAACAACGCTATTCTGTCTTCCAATCAGTTTCTTCCAGCTTGTTCTCTGCAAAGCAATAAGAAAGGAGCCCTTGCCAGAAAATTCACTGAGACCCTATGTTTTCTTTTCCAATTACAGATTTTAAAGTTTGAATAGTTCCTGTGTTTTATTTTTTTTTTTATTTTTTATTTTTTAAGAGCAGAATATTTATTGAGAGAAAGAAAGCTTCTATCCAAGAGAGGGACAGAAGGGGGGCCCGAGTGGGTTACCCCCGACTCTGTCTTTGTCAGGGACTTTTATAGGGAAAAACCATGAGGTGAGGCGGGTCCAAGGTAGGGGAAATGGACAAAACTATGGTCCGCCAATAAGATTACAGGTATAATTGTCCAGGTAAGACGGAGTGGAGTGGGATCAAATGGGAAAGCGAGTCACGTAACAAGCGAGCATGCAGAGCGGGGCTTTTCCCGCAAGGGTTAAGTCAGGGGCTTTTCCCGTAAGGGTCAGGTCGAAGACTCTTCAAGGTGGTCAATCCCTGCTGT
>PVLD010037204.1:0-10423 GCA_004027595.1 Dinomys branickii
GGTGCTGAACTACTAGCCACAATGTTGCTTAGAATTGGAGACATTCATCACACTGAGCAACGTCACCACCTGGAAGGAAAGGAAAGTTTCTCTCTGAGTGACCTGTAATGATGCCGGTCGTCCTACAGCAGTGCAGATGTACGATCCCAGTTTCATCAGCTACACTTTCAATTAGAGAAATTAGTTTGCAGAAGTTTCACTTCGTAATTGCTGCGTTCCCAGGGAGGGCAGTGTGGCAGCGGGGCCTCACAGACGAAAAACAGCCTATGCCGAAGCAGACAGGAAGCAGCAGCATAAAGCAGCAGGCAGCAAGCTTGATTTTCTTTTTCTAGGGAGAAACTGTTGGACAGGACTCCAATTGATGAATAAGAAAGCAGCTGCCTGGAAACAATTATCCAGCTCTTGTTTATTGATGGGAAGCCCCGTTGACTTCCATAGCCTTTTGAGAAACACCTGAAACAAGTTTCTCAAATACATTATTGTGATATGTTCACATTGGTCATCATCAAAAGGTTAAGTTTTCTAAATACAAGACAATAAGATTTTCTGATTTATAGATGCCCTGGTACAAAACTAAATTAAGAAACAAAAGTTTTCATATGATCATGGTAATTCATTATTGCTAATCTCATGGTGTATTAAATGTATTCATGCCTGCAAGATATGCAGATCTTCCAAAATGTACAAATGAGATTCTTTAACATGGTAAGCTATTTCTTTCAGATTCAGACATTTCGCTTTACCTTACACTCCAGCTACTTGTGATAGGAGGGTGTGCCAAGCCAACATGAGGTCATCAGTCAATGATAATAATTTATGAAAAACTTATGTGATATGTATTTTATGTATGTGCCATTAGAGATATTTAGACATTAAATAGTCTGGAAAATTGTCACACATTTCAATGACATCCCATTAAAGGATGACAAATTCATTGAGAGCATCTTCTGTACTAGATAGAGAAGACTGACTAACAAGGCTATTCTATGTCACAATAGAAACTTCAGTGTGTTACAAAAATATTGTCATGCTAAAATATTATGTATGGCTTTGATCTCAATTTTTCTGTGTAAAACTGTATACCTGTTTTCTGGTAACATTCTACAGGGATTCAGCTATTAAAACATCCATGGTTGGTAAGGAATCACAGTTCTTTGGCTATACTTTATGTTTCAAGGTGCTGAATATTCAGATAAAACTTTTAATAATTAGGCTTACTGCTCCAATTAAAATGTAATGTCATTAAACTTTTCTTCTGTGTATTCAACAACTGAGGTTTGGAGACCAAACCCTAGAAAGATAGATAGGCTAAAAGGACAGTTAGTATTTTGGCTCTGATGCTCTGAGGTCAATGTGGACCCAGGATAAGAGGGAACATTTTCAGTGATAGCCTACAATTGGTGAGTTATACAACCTCCTGAGCAAGGAAATTGTTGGACAACAGAGCAAAGAGATCAATGGTTTATAGTGCACCTAAGGAGAGTCACCAGGAAATAAAAGTCTCTCAACCCTTCATGGAAAGCCACTTGGTCAGGCAATGGCCATGTTTCAGCTAGACAGCTGTCAGTGACAGAAGAATTGAGAGGATATGTACATAGTTTCAACATAAATCCTGAGTATACTTAACAGACTTTGATAGATAGCAAGAGAGTAATAATTTTAATTAATATAGGTCTCACTTTAACTTGTTCTGGAACACGCAGAGAAAAATATAACCACAAGTTCTATAAAACAATGCCATAGTAATAAGCTAGCTATAGGAAGAAACTCAAAGCACTAACACTTTCTGCGATTTCCAACTACACAGTTAACTGACTACAGTTATGGGTTATATGACTACTATTAATGGATTATATAGGATTAAGCTGCTAAACACAGGGACATGAAATCCTTGGACTGGGAATATTTGTCCTACATGAGTAATTCTACTCAGAGGGGAAAGGGTACAAAAGAAACTTCACCTTGGATGCCTGGAGAAGAGAGGGAAAGAAAAGCCTTCCACAAGGAAGAAGTTCTACAGAGTCCTCTGAACACAGCTTTCCCAACTCCAACCGACCACTCAAAACTTTTGGCTAAGAAATATAAAAAGAGAGCAGCTGAGCTGGAGATCAAGCACACATTTGGGGCTATAGTAAGGCCAGCCCCAAGAACAGGGATCTCCAGTGGAGAGCCATGTAAACCAGTCGTTGGGACTAGAACAAGGCCAGTTCAGCAGGTGCATGGCCTTGGTGTTCTTGCCTGTTAACTGCAGCACAGATAGCTCTGAGAATGCCTTGCTTTCAGTGTTCTCAACAAAACACTGAGACCTTGCACTTTTGTCCCCATCACATACTCTACCACCCTCTTTTAAGTGTATAAACAAAGTGGCAGACCATGCTGGGTTGCTGCTGCCTCTCCGTCAGAGATATCAGGCCTAACCTGATCCCAACTTTCCCTTTAGTACATATCTGTAGTTTTTTTCTTAATCTCCTATTGCCCCTCCCCCCAGGATCCTACTGGCCGCTCAGATCAAGGAGGTTTAGTTATTGGATTAAGGTACTTCCATGTTTTGGATGTTAAAATCTAATCAGATGGTGTCCAAATATTTTCCTCTAGCCTGCGTTTTCTTTATGGTATAGGAACTGCTTAGATTTATTCCAATATGCTATTTTTATTTTCAGTGTTTTTAGAGTCATTGTCTACAAATGATTGATCTATGTATGTATATATGTACGTATGTTTGTATATATGCATGTATGTATGTTTCTAGAGACTTGTACTTGCTAAGCAGGTGTTCTATCACGCAGTGACCTGTAACTACAGATCCACATAGTATTCACAAAACTTTCCTCATGTTTCTAGAAATTTTATAGTTTCAGGCCTTTTAAGACTTCATTTTAACTTTATTACTGTGTATTATAGGAGAGAAGCACATAATTTCACTCCTTTGTAGATATCTACTATTCTTTACATCAGAGGAAGCCATTCTTCTATGTATTCTTGGAAATGTTGTGGGTTCACCTTATTGCAGAAGTCTAGATGTATTTCTGAGCTCTATATTCTATTCAGTTGATTTATGTTTTTAGTGCTAGTGAGCTGTTTACTTAGAATGGTTTCACAGTGTACATTGCTATCAGCCAGTGCGATGATTCCAGACATATACTTATTGCTCAAAACCAGATGGCTATTTGAGATTCTTCATGGAGTGATCCACATTTGAATTTGTGCTTTACATATCTGTGATGAATATCAGTAGAATTTCAATACTGATTGCAGGGAATCTGTACATCAGCAGGGGAAGTGTGGCCGTTTTAACAATACTGAGATTTCAGTACATAAACATGGGACATATTCCCGTTTCTTTCTTTATTCCTCAATATATTTCATTGGTGTTTTATAATTTCCACTGTGAAGATCTTTCAACTTCTTTGCTAAACACATTCCTGAGTGTATATTTTTTGGTTATTATACATTGAATTATTTTCTTTACTTCCTTTTTGAATGGTGATAGTGTGAAAAAATGCTATTTGTTTTCAAATGTTGATTCAATATCCTATAATTCTATAGAATTTATTTATGAGATCGTAGCTATCAGGATGTAGGTTCAGGGATATTTTCTAGAAAAAGTAGTGTTTACATTTTAGTGTCTTTAACATTTTTCTTATCGCCTCTGCATATTCATTTATTGGGCCATATTCGTTATACAAAGCAGGGAGGTTTGACATATTTGTCCATGTGCGTGCAAGCTGCACTTATTAATTTCACTTCCTCATTGGTCCCATGTTCTTTCCTTCATCCTTTCCCCAATCTTCTTCTGTAATAACTTCCCTTCTACTTTCATTTTCCTCTAGGACTTTTTTCTAATTTTCACTTTTTAGATTTCATGCATGAAAGTAAACATGAAAATTTAATTCTCTGAGTTCTACTTATTTTGTTTAACATAGTCATGTCAAGTATAATTTATGTCCTTTCAAATGATATGATTTTACTCTTCTGTATACCTTTGATATATCATTTTGTAAATATACTATGTTTTCTTTAGTCATCTCTCAGAGCACATTTAAATGGCTTTTATAGCTAAAATATAGTTTCACAAAGCCTTAAAATCTTACTTACAGTCACTCGCAGCAGTTATGTAGGCATCACTGCAGATAGCAGAATGCAGTCAGCACTCCAGATTTGGATTAGGGCCTAAGTTCAATGGCTGAGAGCAAAAGTATTGCCCTGTAGCCCTCCTTCTTTCTTCTTTTGCAGGTGCTGCCATTATAAGCAGGCTGGCTCCAGGCTTGGTTCCATACTGCAGACAAAATGTCAACGTCACTTTCCAACGTCTGGCTTGGTGGGTTTCTATTTTTCACTTTCATATCACAATGCTTTCTAAATGCTGTTAATTTAAGGCAACAAAATCCAGGGTTGAAGCATCTGTTGATAAACCCAGTGTTTCATTTACAATGTCATCGTACTGTGAACAAATGGAGCACAGACGTACTGACTACATGGGGACTCTTGACAGAGTAAAGCTGTCTAATTGTTGTCGACAAGTCTTACATTCTGAAAATGGATTTTTATAATTCCGTTTAAAGTAGAACAGCTGTCAATATATGACAAAATGTCTGTTATCTGGAGATTAAAATTGTTTCAATAACTGTTGCCCCTTTTAGCTTTTACCTCTCATTATCCTATTTATAAAACACAAAATGACCACTTTCTGATACTGATATAAAATACTGACAGTGCAAGTTGAATGCTGGTGAATAACACAGCTGAGGGATAAAAAGCATAGAAGATCACAGACAGTGCCAATTACTCTGTTGATCAATCAAATGCATGTGCTTGTCATGGTCATATTGTGCATCTGGACAGATAGCAGCATTTCCTATCTAAGGTAAACCTTCCAGCATGAAGGGAAATAAGGGCTTTCAAATGTGGAAATGATTAGGAAGGACTTCCAATTCATCTTCAATTGTGGTACCAAAAAGACTGCTACAATTCTAAGCTGCAATGGTAATGAGCAACATACAATAATCATTCTCTTTTCATAATCTATAAATGATTTAAGATACTCTAACTTTCCTGCAGTTCCAAAAAGGAATTTTGTCTTGATTTTAGAAAAAAAAATTTACTCTTTGGGAAATTCTCTCTCATTTTTATCTTTTTTAAGACAGGCTTTCCTTATGTAGTCTAGACTTGCATTGAACTCATGGTGATTACAGGCATGCTGGGAATGATATTAACTATAAAATGTCCACTTATTTTCCAAACATCATTTAAAATGTTTCATCAATTTTTTCTCTACCAGTTAATAATGAAGTTTTTGTTCTATGAAAATAATAATGCAAAACTCAAAACAATGTTTTCTGAACTTTTTAGTTTTAATAAAATTAACTGAAACATACATGTGTGCATGCGTGCATGCATAAATGCACACACATTCACACACATTGAAAAAATGCAAATGGAACTAATCTTGTCACAAACTCTTGGAGGTGTAATTTGTTTGCTGTAGTTTCACTGCCTGTACACTAATAAGCTTTCATTAGAGATTTGTATTCCAGATTTTAGTAACACAAATATAAATGTAAAGTAAAACCTTAATTATATGTCTATTTATATGCATTTTAATGTAAAATTATAGTAGATGTATGTTATGATAAAATACCTGACATTGGCTGCTTATTTAGAAAAAGATTTTTTTCTGTTCAGTTTTTGAGGTCCAAAGTCCAAAGAGCGAGGTTCCATGGAAATGTGGCCCCATGACTGCATCACCTGGGGGAGAAGATGTCACTGGAGGGAGGTCTTCTGGCAGCAAACAAGTATTTTCACCTTGAACTGGTAGTGTAAAGAGTAACAGTGGCCCATATACGCTTGCCTATTTCTCAGATCCCCCATGGCATAAAAGTAATGGGTGCTGGAACTGCCTTCCCAGAGTGCACCCAGTTGCCTAGGAAATTCTCACTAAGCTCCGCCTCTTAACCTTTCACATGCACCCTCACACCCGCACCCTGCAACGAAGTGTTTAATCACAGTGGACCCTTGGGAGACTATCACGGCACAGCACGAAGTGATAGTGAATTCTTTTTAAAGTTCCCAACATCTATAGGCTTAAAACTCATCATGAAATTATTTTCTGTTTAGCTCAATAGAGGCTGATCATAAAATAATGTGCAGATGTCATACTGAAGGTATGAAACTGTGTGACAGCTATGAACATTGTCAGCAACTTTATTTTCTGAATTTGACTCACTGTTACGATTTAGATCTAGAATATAGCCCCCCAATAAAACCCATTTGGCAGAGGTGATGGGATCACGGGGATGTTCATTATTCTCATAAACCCATAGCTGAATACAGAGTGAAGAGATGAGGTTTGGTTGGTAGAAACAGGCCATGGGAACCAAGCCCATATTTCCGTTCCAGCTTCTTCTTTCACTCTGCTTCCTTGTTGCCATGACCACAGAAGCATTTGGCAGTTCACTACGAGCTTTCCTCAGGCCCCTCCAATAAGAGCTTTCTTTCTTGGAAAGGGCCCCCTATGGACTATAACTGTGACCTCAGAATAAGGCCCGCTCCTTTATTTTGTAAGTGTCAGATATTTAGTCACAGTGATGAGAAAAACGCAGAAGCCATACATAATATTATAAACTTAGCACTTTTTATGCTGACTGTAATACACTGTACTGTATAAAGAAGCAGTTTATAATCTTTATTTCAATGCTCCCACATGATAAAAATCTAGTTTTAAAAAATTTGTTTATGTACCATCCTCTTTTAAATGAATTTTAGTGAAATATCTGTCAAAAACCATGAAATCCTACCACATTCCCATGGTGGGTATCACGGTGGACTACTTGCCTAAACCCTGCTCTTTGGAGAAGAGCCTATTAGACACTGTTAACCCTTTCCCTCTCATTCTCTCTTTCCATGCTTCTAAAACAGAATTTTGTACAGTTAGGAGTGCAGTGATTGTCTGATTTTACTGTCAGCACTGCTCTATTAAGCAAGATGGGGGCAATACATGACAACCACGGTGAAAACTTTCCATCAGCTAATTGTATGTTCAGATACACTGATGAAGCTAAATCACAAAGAAAAGGGATAGATATTGAATTACAAACAATAAAGAAGAAAGCCTTGTAGAAGGCAGTGTGAAGAAAACAATATTCCTTGCTTGCAAAGGAAAAAAACAAGATCTAAATGTTATGAGACACACAAATCTAATTTCACAAACTTTAATGGAATCAAAATTTTCAGTATTTATTTAGATGTTATTTTCTCTCAGAATTCACAAATATTAGACAAAAAGATAACACATCAGTAGCCTTCTTACTCCAGTGTTTAGCTTTAATGCAACAGGTTTTAATTTCCTACAGAGGTTTACATAGGATGGAGAGTAACTAATCAGTTTCTGTTGTAGTCCATATTGCAGAGTCTCTGGGGAAGCAAGTGGGAGATATTTAGTGCTGTACAGAAGGGAAGGTGTAGAAAGTTCAGTCTGGTGTGGAGCTCATTAGCTCATTATGGCTTGTATTTAGATATATCCCCAAAACCTCATGTAATCATAGGTGGGGCTTTTAGGAAGTGGCTGGATCTAGACTGTGTGATGCTGGGATTAAGGGTATGTGGTTACTAAATTAGTGAACTGACTGGTTCATCATAGTGCTGGGTGGGATTAAGGGTATCCCAACCTGGAGGTGAGCCACCCACCCTAATGGTAGGTTGCCTAAGGGCAGGTAGTCTGGGTAAAATATGAGATAGATAGTGGGCTAGAGCCATCACGTTGGTAGCTTGCAGCTTGCTGCCTTCTGCTTGCTCTTCTTTTGCCACAGACTGTTTTTCCTGTGTGATGCCCCTCTGCCATGTGCACACTGCCTTGGAGCCAGTCAGCTGTGGACTGAAACCTCTGAAAATTCTAAGCCAAATAAACCTTTGTCTATTAACATTGGATGTTGGGTGCTTTGTCTCAGCCATGAGAAAAGTCCCTAAGACATGGCTATAGAAATAATTAGAGTTGAGAATGAGTCAAGGTCGTGGGTGCTAGGTTTTATGAGTTGTTGAAAACACACATTCAATTACTTCATGGTTTCACATTTTTGTCAATCCATGTCAAGGATGACCCATTTAACATTACCCCAAAGAAATGTTTTTATACTTACACACTCCAGTTTATGTCCATTTTCCTTTCTTACATCTACATTTATTTTGTTTTTAAACCCTGTATGATTTTGTTTTTGTGTTGTTTTGTTTTTTGTGTATATTGCTATTATTTTATTTTTTATTCTCTTTAAGATAAAAGAATAAATATAAATCATTAAAAAAGAGTAGATTACATGCTGTGTGTGCAGCGTTACTTCCTATTTATTGTACAGTCACAGCCAAAGCTCTTCAATGTACTAGGAAATGCATGAAGCCCTACCAATGGAATTGTGTTCCTTCTCTGCTTCCATGATGCCAGATTCCTTTGCCTCGTTTCCCCTCCCCTCCCTTCCTTCCCTTTCTGTTCCATTTTGTTTTCTTTTTCCCAGTACTGCTTCTTCACACACACTAGTAAAGTCAGAGCACCATCCAGTGTTCCCTACTCTTCCTAATACACTGCATTAATGTCAACAATACTGGCCTTCAATTCAAAAGTAAATTTTCAAGAGAGTCTAATATATGTATGTTTACCATATGAGAGGCAGTCCATATGTATTTTCTCACCCCTAATAAAGGTCTAGGTGCATTTGTGTTTCATTTTTTTTCCAATTATTTATTCATGTGACAAGAATCCCCAATGCATAGGAACATACCAATTTAAAGAGGTTTTGTTTTGTTGGTGCAAGAATTTGGGTTGAGCAAAACCTGTGCTCCAGCTGAGGCTAGCTTGTACTCAGTAGGGGGTTGGAGCAAATGTAGGATTCCTGAGGCTTTATTTACCTTCTCAATCTGGGAGTGGGTAGGTGGAATGCCAGATACAGAGACTGTTCCCCAGGGCCCTGCCAGGTATTCTCAGAACCTCTGGGAATGGACAGTTTAACTTCAATACTTACTCATGTATTCAGACTTTATACACAGATGTTCAAGGCTCCCCAAAACAAATTGCCCCTGACCTGCCAGTTCTAGCCCTGATGTGGCATCATTTCCACTGTACTATATTGCCCCAAATAAGACCAGATCCAAGGTGATAGAAATCTGTTTTCTTCAATGTGAGGGCACTTAAATGTGTTTTAGTCTAGTGTCATCACTATTTTTCATTTATTTCATACATTTTATTTTGAAAATTAAGCATTGACTAAGTAAATGACATGGAAATTCACAAAACTAACAAGTGGTGAGCAAAGGTTATTGTTACTGGATTTTCCCTATCAAAGGCATATCTTTAGTTTACAGATTTTGTTAGAAATTCAGGCTCATTTTTTCAACTGCTGACATGTAATTATGAGAACTGTAAAATATTTCTTCTATCTGAAAACATCTTACACAAAGGAAATTAAATCATTCAAGGGAACACAGATATTAACATTTGCTTGTTTCACAATCAGATCTTTTGCAATAATGTATTATCTTCTTTTGCAGGCAATAGAGAAGATTCACAAAATTCCCCTTTCTCTATAGTTCTAATGTGATTCAATAATTATTTTCTTATAGCTATGTCTCCTTTATTAGTTAATAAACTATTTGAGTATAACTTACAATATCTAATGTCACCTAAATCTCTAGCTCTAAGCACAGAGCCTAGTACAAGTTATGTGCTGGTTATTACAAAAGGAATAAATAAATAAATATATTTACTTAGGTAAATCAACCTAATCTACCAAAATAAAGAACATTGAATGTTATTTCATATATTCTTTGGTGTCTGAAATTGTAAAGATGTATGTAGGCCAATACTTAAATAGAAATTATTAGTTATAAAAAGTACTAAAATGTAGGTTATAGGTGCTTCTAAACAGAACAATATTTTAATCTTGACCATGTTCAGTAATATTATTTTTAACAAGATTAATTTTTTTCAAGAAATAGCTAGTCATGTATAGGAGATAGTTCATTGTTTTAAAAGAAATGATAAAGATGGTTTAGAACACAAAATTTTTCTTTGATGTATAATAACCAATAAAATGTTTGCTTACATTTATAGAGTTGTTCAAATTCTATTCTTTTTACCTCACAAAGCAACAACTATGAGAGGATTTCAGAATATTATTAAACAAAATCTTACTTGGATGGTGGGAATGATATTTTTCCCCTTGGTGCAATAGTACAACATTTGGACTTCAATGAATGGAAAAACATACCATGCTCATGGTTAGGAAGAACTAACATTGTAAAAATGGCCATACTACCAAAACTGTTGTACAGATTCAATGCAATTCCCATCAAACTACCGTTAACATACCTCACAGATCTAGAGAAAATATGCCTCAAATTCATCTGGAACCAGAAGAGACCCAGAATAGCAAAAGCAATC
>PVLD010037205.1:0-10419 GCA_004027595.1 Dinomys branickii
AACCTACTGGGTTGGCGGGGGTGTGAGGGAGGACAGAGCTGTCTTTCCATCTTTAAAATTCACACTCCTTGAGGCCATGAGCATCTTTTTTTTAATACCTCAAATCCCTATTCCCTCATTTAAAAACTGACATAAAAATAATTATTATCTCAAAGAAATCGTGTATATTAAAATGCTGAAAAACACTATACAATCATGTTCTAACCAAATAGGCAGCTGTACTGGTGGAAGAAATGTTGGCCAGCACCTCAAATGTACAGCTGAAGGCTCAGCCTCATGGTGCAGATGGCAAAAGTCACCACTTCCGTGATCAAGACACATTCACTCAACATGGACACCTTTCCAGCTAGACTTCAGTACACATCTCAGAAAAGACAGGATGGTACAGGAGTTTGGGCCATGGTCTTAAGTGACAACACCTGACCGTGCAAATGAGTTACAGGAAAAATAGCAGACTGTCTCAAATGCAGCAGCGAGGTCTAGAAGCTGTGAACTGAAACAGTCACTGAATGTGGGAATTAGGAAATCACAACTGATTGTTGCCTAAACAGCTTCAAAGTTATAAAAGGGAGCTGCTGAGAGACCAACTCTAATTTCACTGAGCTGAGGAAGAAAATGGGAGAAAACGAAGTCGAGACACTCACTCTTGATTACTCTTGAGAAATGTTAAGAAAAAGGCTAGGCAAGAAGTGAGAAGGGATTGATGAGCCAAAGCATGAGAGGAATACCAGAGAGCTGTGCAGGTTCCAGGCAGAGTACAAAGATACACAGTTAGGCAGAGGTCAGAGATAACACGGAAAGGGAAGGAGTGACATGCTGGAAATGGGCAGTGTCAACCAACACTCAAAGACTAAGCCAGCAGTGACGCCTTGTCCTTGGCCATACCTGCAGATCTCCTGGGTTCATTTCACCAAAATGTCCACAGAAGTCTTCATGAGCCATGCTGCCCTCTTCCAGAAGGTATGATACCTTAAAAAAGAAAAGAAAAAGTAGATCCTTTGCCCATTTTAATCAGATTATTTAGGTTATTTGCTATTGACTTGTATAAATCCCTTAAATATTTTGGATGTTAACCCTTTATCGCGGTGTGCAAAATATTTTACCCTATTTCAAGGTGTTTTCCCATTAGAAAAATAGTCCAAGAGTTTGAATAGACATTTTCCAAAGAAGATATACCAATGTCCAACGCATGGAGGAAAAATGCTTAGTATCACTGATCAACAGAAAAATGCAAGTCAAAAGCACAATGTAGTGTCACTTCACACCTGTTAGGATGGCTATTATAAAGTCAAAATATAAAAACTGCCAATGAGGATGTATACAAAAGGGAGCCCTTATTTATTGTTGATGGGAATATAAGTTGGTACAACCATTGTGGAAAGAGCACAGGTGTTTCTCAAAACTTTTTAAAAAAATATAACTGAAACATGGTGCAGCAATCCCACTTCTGGATATACAGTCAAACTCAGCAAAACTCTTGAACAGCTATCCACAGGCCAATGGTTAATGTAGCACTATTCACAATAGCTGAAATATGCAAAAACGAACCCCCTAAGTATCTGTCAGTGGATGAACAGATAAAGTATTGGGTAACTATGAAGAGTCCATTGATTTTTCCACTGAATATGTGTCGAAGAAAATGTCAGGAGTAACTAAAACAGGAGAGCCAGATGAAGCGATGAACCTCAGTGAGTGTCACACTACTAGTCTGTGCAATCATCGAGAGCATTTCAGATAGGTGTCCTTCCTCCCAGCAGACGCAGGCCTGGCGTGCCAGACCACATAGTCAGAGGAGTTCTCATTCACGCCCTCAGCCTGGCAGACACTGGCCCCACTGTACTGAGCCCTCGCAATCAGGGTTTAAGGAAGTCAGCTCCTGTTCAAACAGCACAGTTCCAGTTACCAACCTTGTTCACCCAGGTGGGTGGGATGACACATCTAATGGGTCCCTACCTTCCCCTAAAAGCTGATTCAGGAAATCCACAGGAAGCATTTCTGACTGAGCACACTAACACACTAGGTGCTTGGTAAATGTTTATGAAATATATCCAATGAATCCATAGGGAGGGGAGGGAAAGAGGATGAAAAGAATGAAGATGTATAAGGTACTTGTACTTAAGCAATGTGATCGATACCTTATCAATACTCTTTCAGCCCAGCTGACTAAAGTGGGGTAGGACCTCCTACGAAGGCTTAGGGAGAACCTCTACACCCTCCTGGCTGTTTCTTTCCACACGGAAGGTACTCATTCGTGTAAACACGCCTTACCTCTCGTACTTCCCCTTCCCCTTCATAGCAGGGTAGACTTGAAAGAAGAAACTGAGGTTGCCACACCTAACCTCTTCCTCTTAGGATCTGGCCTTCCCACAGAAAGCAAGTGTCCTCGTTGGCTCTTTGTTTCTGTGAAGGAGGGGGGTACCCAGAGCAGTGGCCTGCAAGGGCTCAGCACATTTACTGAGACACAAGTGTGACTACCTAGTTTTCAGGTGCACTATTCACAAGCCCACCTGCCTGCAGATGTAAACCACCTGCTCCAACATCAGCATTATGAGAAGTAAAGGCATGGTTGTGTCTGCCATCTTTCTTAATCTTCTGTCTTCTCAATTAGTTGACAATTCAAGCTGGAAAACAGGTGATTATTTATTATGTCTCCTTATATCTAAAACCAGAGCAATAAAAGACCTGTTTCCATTATGCTGCTGAAATATTATAGATTTATAATTAGCCCTCTTCTTCTTGAGCTAACTAACTGTAGTGACGGCCAGTTCTTACAATAAAATATTTACAGAGCATTGTACCACACTGCAAAGCAGCGCTGGCTGACAGAGGGTTCTGTTTCATGCTGCAGAACAATGTTACTGAGCTACACGTTGTGCTGAACAGCTGAGGCCAAACTTTTACCCCATTTGACAGGCAAATGGCTTCAGGAATTGGAGGCTCCAGGTTTTAAATCTAAAACCCACACCCAGGAACTTACTATGGTAATGGTGACAGCACCACATGGGCACAGGAATAGAAAAGAACTATTTATATGGGAAATAAATATTTGCTAACAGCAATTTTGAATCAGTGAGGCAAACAAGCATTTTCCCTTGAGCAGTATTGGACTTGTTGACTGACCATATGAGAAAAGAGGGAAAGCTCCTGCTATATACAAAAATATGTTCTAGATGGATGAATTAAATCTAAATGATACATTTCCAAAGCATAAATCTAATGAGACAAAATTAAGACAAAATGTCTGTACAAATCTATTCTTCAAAACATTTATTATAATAGAAAAAAGACAGGAAAAATCTAAATGTTGGGTGAAAAGGAGACATAACTGAATTATGAGGTAGCCATAAAGAGAATGCTATGAAATTGTTTTAGAAAT
This sequence comes from Dinomys branickii, assembly GCA_004027595.1. NCBI lineage: Eukaryota > Metazoa > Chordata > Mammalia > Rodentia > Dinomyidae > Dinomys > Dinomys branickii. The sequence goes on from PVLD010037205.1 coordinate 3,377, forward strand.
CTACTTACTGACACAGAAAAAGAAAACATAATTTAATCAGAAAGGCAGGTTAAAGAACAGCAACTCTACTTATAAAAGGGTGAAATGCATCAGTGCACTTACATGGGTTCCATTCATTCAAATTTAATCTGGTCATTGTTAGAGCGCGTGGAAGGACTGAATGGACACACACCAAAATGCAAACCAGGGTCGTCTTCTGCTGATAACATTTCCTATTTTCTGCCCACTTGTCTGCTAGTTTTAATTTTCCATAATGAGTAATTTCCATTTTTATAACAAAAACAACTTTTTTATTTTGAATAAAATAAAGACGCTACCTCCGATCAAGGATGAAAACAAGCAGTAAAAAAATTCAAAAGAATAACTCCAAATTACATGAGAGGTCAATGTAATTTGGACTTTAACGTGTCACTGGGTATAAAAGACCTGTAATATTTATAGAGGACACTCCTATGAGAATAGTAATAAAACACTTAGGATCCAGGAATAAATTTTAAAATTTTGACAAGACAAATACAAAGCTTTCAAATTTCACACTACACTATAGGGAGTAGTGTCTACAACAGCTTTCCTTTTCCTGCACCACATGCATTTTTAATTAAAATAATTGCGTAAGAAAAGCAGCGTCCATTCTGTTCGGGCTGAAGCTCCTGACTTGGTTCTCAAAGGAGTCCTTTTCAAAGCATATCCTTTTCCGTCCCCAAATATTGTTCAGTTATCCAAGCCTAAGAGCTATCAAGTTGCTAATCATCAAAAATATGTCAAGCAACTATAAAAAGTAATTTGTAATGTAACTCAATTAAAGCTGAAAAGTTTAGTGGACACCAGGAGACCTTTTTCTTTTTTTCAAATTTGATTTCAGAGAACAATTTCAACAAGTTCTAAACAATTGAGAAGACAGTCATTCTCCCTTTTCCTTTACTTTTGTGATCTGGGCCTCTTCGTTTCCCTGGTAAAACAAAAGTAAACATTATTTCTCCCATCCTAAGTACTATAACATCTGAATTTGAGAAGTCTGGTCAATGAAGCTTTATTGAATGCATAAAGCCTATTTTTTACTACTTAAAGCACAAACTTCAGAAACCAAGGAAACCACTGATCTTTTATTTATTAAAATCACTTATTTGTTTATGTTTTGCTAAATACTAAACTGAGACCTTACATGTAAATTAATATCTATAGAGGACTTTAAAAAACCATCTACCAGTACTTCTGAGAGTTGACACAGTCCAGATGATTTTAGGGTATTACATAATCACAAACACCTCGAGAATTGCCGTAGGTGGTTGATGAATTTTGAGTGTTATGTTTAAACTCAAGAGTTGTGTGTGTCTAATTAAGTAAGCAATCTGTAATCTGAACCAGGTGCTTTCTAAAGCACTTGATGAGCTTCTTGGTCCTGCTTCCTTTTCCTCCTTCTGTTCCTATCCATGGGTCTTTACTAAATATTTTTCCTTCCTTGTCAGTTCCTATTCTTTGTGTGTTTGTGTTCAGAGGGACAAGGACACAAACCCACAATGATGATGAAAGAAAAGTGTCGCTTGCCAGGTGAAATTTTGGAAAGTATACCTCAAGGAACTATGAATTAATTCTGAAGAATTATAACACAGGAGAAAATATAGCTTGCTGTTTCTTTTGGGACACATTTAGAAGAAAGAGTGTGGAGACTTCATGTTATGGTCCATAATAAGATGTACCACTTATTCTGTGGGGCAAAAAGTTTATGATAGCAGAAAACTATGTTTTCCTTTCATTTGTTTTCCCTAAACCTGTGGGGGTTTTCTACTGGTAGCTGGGTAGGAAGGAAAGAAAAGCAAAACAAAAACATGAGTTGAGGTCATGACTGATGAGAGATGCCAGCAAAGAACATAGTACATAATAGAAGCTGAGAATGATCCTCCTGGATGGAAACATGATGTTTGAATCCATACAACTAAGTACTAAAGTTTTTTCACAAAAGTACTTTAATAACTCTAGGAATCACTCAGTGTTCTGCCGCCTGAACAAGCTAGGAAGATTCACTTCAGATTCTGGCAGCAGAAAAAAGACATGGAGCCATGGGAATGTATGATATACCTTTGCTGTCCGGCAGTGTGGGGGGCCATACTGAAAAACCCCACTCCCTTATATATGACAGCACACAAAGCCAGCAAGTTGCCAAAAAGTTATAGAACACAGAATACTCATTTACATGTTCACTGCGCATGTGCAGGCTACATACTGTGTGGTGACTCTCTAGTGTGCAGAAGGCCTACGTGAAAAGCCTGAATCCAACCATGTTGGGGACCCTAACCACATACTCAGAAACCTTAAAATTACCCAACTAAACTGACTCATACAATTCTAACCCCATATATACATCTTCACAGGGACTGGAAGGTGGTTTCATCCAACAGGAAAAAATAACCAACACAGTCTGGGTTCAGGTAGCCAGCAAATCCAAACACTTTAAAGATCCTGCCTCGACACTTCCCTGCCACCACCCTTCAGGGACACCAAGACTCTGGGGACTCCTACTTCACTGCCCCCAGGCTCAAGTGGCTCTAGCATAGTTAGGAACAATGGAAGTCACTTACTTCCATCCATTTAATTTTAAACAGCACCCTAGGGCCATTCCTCCTTCTACTGTCCTAAGAAAGGTAGGAAGTCACATAATGACAACTGAGATTTCTAACGCACCTGCCCTTTGGATCTCCTAGCCCAGTGGTAGAAAACCTATGGCATGCATGTTATTTGGTTTTTCTTTTAAGACGAAAGATGTTAACATATGAGTTGTTTCTTCTAAACTAAAACCTCAGTATTCAGGATTAACTGCAGTGCTGGCACTTTGGGATGAATAAGTGGGTTGGGGGTTGCAGTTTGGGCGCTCGGTCTCTACAAACGTCTACACCACTGTACCCAGCCTGACCTTCGGTCACCTTCAGTCTACTCCAACTTCATTAAGGGTTTATAAATATGTACTATATTTCATGCATGTAATTAAGATCAGAGAGAGTTCTGGGACAAGCACATGTGCTGAGAGCCTGAGATGACTCAACACCCTGTCCATCACTCCTGTCAGTCACACCTAGAGATTCCGTGGAGCCAGTGGGCTGGGGCACATATCCTTTTGATTCTGAGAGCCTGATTTATCTGGAGCTTCTGTGTACTGTGACTCGTGTGCACTGCTTTTGCTCTCTTTTGTCACGCTGGCCCCTCCCTTTCTGTTTGTGCCATATCTCTGTCAGCACAGGCTTTTCCTGAGCACAACTTCCTGCGATCTTCAATAAATGTAGCTGCTTTTCACTTGCCATTTAGGTTGTATGCTTGCAATTCTTTGCTCGTCATACAAAAGAGCTTGAAATTTATCTGCTAAGTTCATGCAGTAACAGCTCTGCCTCTGGAAACTAGTCAGGCTTTGGGCCCCTGGTTGGAATCTGACTTCCTTTTACCAGGTGTGAGATGTAGGATGAAGCCCTTTATTTTCTTGAAGGATCCACTTCTTCATATATAAAATGGACTTAGGAGATGAGCACACTGTGTATGACAAGGACAACATAGGGCCACGTGCACCAGCAGCCTGACACGTAACACATGTTCAGTAATTTCCAGGGTTATCACATCCATCGCCCCCCCACTGCTCAGGCAGAGGCTCCTTTCACGGGTCCTCTGACCCTTGGATCCTCACTCGTGCTTCCTGGAATACATTTTCACCAATATTCTCACAGTTTGGTTCCCTACTTCATTCAGGCCTCTGTCTAAATATCACTACCTAAGAGTGAAGCTACCTCAACCAGCCCATCTTGGCTAATTTTCCAACCTCTTCTTCATCCTCATACCCTGATTTATTTCTCCTTCCTAGCTTTTTCGTAATGGGACCCTATAACATATATATTTTTAAGACAGGGTGTCACTATGTACTTTAGGCTTATCTTGAGTTCACCATCTAGCCCAGGCTGGCCTTGATCTAGTGGCCATCCTACTGCCTTAGCCTCCCAAGCATTGAGATTACAAGTATTCACCAACATGCTGGCAGGGCACTCTAGATTATAAAATTATTTGGTTATGTTATTTAATGTCTGTCTCCCCTAGGATAATATAATATCCCTGAAGGCAGAGACGTTTAACTCTTCTTCAGTAGCACCCAATGTATAGCACACACTGAAGATTTGTTGGATGAATGAATGAATGAACAAGTGAATGAATGGTGTCTTGTATTTGCATAGCATTTCAGCATTTACAAAGCATATGATGCTGGGTCAATATCATATATATTGTTGATGAAAACAGTCTAGTATAGGGTGATTAAGATTACATTGTGAATAATAGCAGGACAAGGACCTAAATCAATATTTTGTTTCTTAGAATAAAACTATTTTCATCCCTGCACGTGGCCTCACAAATGCTGATGCCATACTAGCGGTAACGTACATGTTGCAAGCATAGTGGTTGCTTCTGAGGAGAAGTCCTGCAGAAGTTACAACAGCAGCCAGGACTGGAGGGGGTTCACACAGGTAGCTTTGCCAATGTCCATGCCTTCCGCTGAACTGGTCATTTCAGGCAAAGAAAGGATCCTAGTGCTATCATAGGCACAGCTGACAAGAAGCTTTCTAGTTTACGAGTGAAAGGACGAGGTTGGCTGAGGGACTCACAACCTTCTTCGGTGTGGACATCAAAAAGTTCTACACAATTACATCCAACCACAAAGAACAGACTAAATGTGTATGTAGTTTCCAGTCTCCAATGTCTCCCAAATCTACTCATTTTCCTTTCATTGTCATTAAAATTTCTGACACACATAGGAAGGTTCTGGAATAATCAGATTCACAGACCTAACTACCCAGGCAAACTCAGTTGCAGACTGTCTGAACCTTTCATCTGCTTCTAGAACTCCAGCGTCAGGATGCGCTTTCTTCTTTAAATCCAAATCAGGATTCAACCTTTTGGGGAATCTCTTCAAACTACTCCTGGTTCCCCATGTACTGACAGACCAGCTTCTTTACTGGCACCACCTACGTCCTGTAAAAACTGTGGAAAAGGTGCTCATTTCCAGCATTTTGTCTTCCGTGTTTTATTGAAGGAGCCTTACAGGAATGATTTGATGGCTTTTATGGTTACTCAAATTTTCCACACACAAGTGTTCTAGCTGGACCTGGTAGAAAAGTAGGTAGTTCCAACTACTGTTGCTTAAGAGAGCCCTCACCTGCCAGTATCTGTCTCGCTAATAGATCCACAGGGAAGGAAATATGTCTTCTAGCACTAAGGGCCCGGGCATCAGTGTGGCAAGTCACCAGCTAGTCATTAAGCTGTGCTGTGATTTAGAGGAAGGAGATTCTACTCAGCTCAGTCTCAAGACAAAAGTTGTCAAGGGCGAGCCCAAAGAGTGAAGTGCCTGAATTGCTCATATGCACACAGGGTTCTGGGCAGAGCTGGAGCTCACAAGGCTGTTGCAGATCAAAAGGTTTGAGAAACTTGTGTCAGTTGTTCGGTATTTCCTTAAAATTCCATTATAATGATATTTGATTTCATTAACCAGCTGATTAACCATTTATATAGGTGTATTGTAAGTATGACTTCCAGATGCCATTTGTTGTAAGGATTCAACTTTTATTTTTATTTTTTTCCCCTGGACTATGGCTGAAACCTGTGAATATGATGGGGGATCACTCTGTGGTCATATTCCTAACCAGATGGCTCTGAGTTAATCAAAAGAAAATGATCTGATTGAACCTGAGCTAATGAAGGGAGGTTTTAAGAAGAAAATAAAGTCAGAGTTCTAGCTGTCCACGAGTTCTGTAGCTGCAAAGAGATGAATTCTGTTAACTACTGTGCGGGTTTAGAAGAAGCTTAGAAGATGCACAGAGAGGTTCTCAGCTTCCACCAACAGACTTGTGAGACTCTGAGCAAAGAACCCTGTTATGCCATATCCAGACTTCTGACCTACAGAAAATGTGAGATGATAAAGTGTTAAATTGGTGGGTTTCTGACAATTTTTAGTAACATAGAAAAAATGAATAAACCCAGCCTCTGAATGATTAAGAACAAGAGCAATAAGTTTCTAACCTGTCTGCAGCCCATTTTATAAGAACTCAACTTTTAGCAAATACGTTCTTTGTACTTGATGCTAGAATCTACTTGGGCCACACTTCCTGGGATTTTGAGCTTATAAGAAAGAATACAATGTTCTACAATGAGGAGATCTAAGAGAAGGATGCCAATTTTGTCTTTGTAAAATAAAATTTGATTTTGAAATCACTTTAGATTTACAGAAAAATTGCAAAGATGGTAGTGAGTGAGTTCATGGGCACACTTCTCCCAGCTTCTCCTGCTGTTACTACATTACATGATCTCTGCACATTTGTCAACATTAAGAAACCAACATGGGCATGGTGTGGCAGTGCACACGTATAATCCCAGCCCTGGGAAGGCTGAGGCAGGAGGATCAGGCCAGCCGGGGATATATAGTGAGAACAAAGCCATCCTGAACTACATAGTGAAACCCTGATGGATTACTATTTTTCACAATATGTAACTGTTCTTTAAAGTTTTGTTTTTAATTGCTATTAACATTGTATAATATGTGTACAATGTGTTTTGACACATGTATGCATTATGTAGTGATCAAATCAAAGTAATTACTACATTCACCACCTCAAGCATTTATCATTTCTCTGTGCTTCCTCATTACATCAAAAGTTCAGAGGAGAAGTGAGAGCATTACTTTATACTTGGAGGAAAATTCAGATTCCTGACCCCAGAAAACATCAGGTCCACCTGTCAGTAGCAGAAGAAGTACATATAAGGGAGTTCATGGTACTGTGACTGACGTCATGCATACAATCACAGGTGTAATCAAAACCTGTTACTCGGGGATCCGGGGAAGATGGCGACCGGGTGAGCAGCAAGGGAGCGAACCTCCTTAATAAACACCACCAGCTCGAGACAGACTTGGTGAGCGTGAATGCCGGAACCTCGGCTGGGAAGTTTAAACTGGGCGTATTTCTCTGAGATGCCGGGGGAGATGTGGTAGGGCGGACCAGGCTGCCGGGGCGAGACGTGGGAAA
>PVLD010037206.1:0-10420 GCA_004027595.1 Dinomys branickii
GGGGGAGGGAGGGAGGAAGGGGGGGAGGGAGGGAGGGAGGAGGAGAAGGAAGGAAGGAAGGAAGGAAGGAAGGAAGGAAGGGAGGAAGGAAGGGAGGGAGGAAGGAAGAAACAGAAGAAAAGGGGAACAGTCAATAAAGCGTAAGATGAAAGCAAGCAAAACCTAAATTCCTGGGCAGGTGAGATGTCCTTGAGGCTGCAATGCCCAGCCTGTCATTTTAGAAAGTCTGACCCAGCCCCGGGGTGGGGGACATTGGTATTTGGGCCTCTGACAGAGGAGGGAAGAGCCAGCTCCTCGTCCCTTGGCCTTACCTGCCCTCAGCAGCGGCTATAGTTTCAAGGAGACCACTCACCCGGATTTGCAGCCTGGTGTTACCATGGCAACTGAGCCTTATGCTCCCTGGAAGGTAAGTGAGGAAAGACGGCCCTGGGTCCCCAGGATGCTTCAGGGAGCCAACAAGGAGGACGAGGTGGGTGCAGCTGGAGGGGACAGGGAAGGGACGGCTGAGTGTGTCGACAGTACACCCGCTGTGCCACCTCCATTGGGGTGTGAGCTTTTGGAGGTTGCTCCCAGGCAGTCTGTGGAAGGGGAAACTCCCCCTGCACGTTTCCTCAAGGAGCTGCTTCTCCTGGGAGTCCGCTTTCTCCATATGTCAGGTGATGTGGTGTTTCCGGGGGAAAAAGATGTTGCAACCTGTTTTTTGTAAACACAAAGTCAAGCACGAAAGCAGGCTGGCTGGGGGAAACAATGGGAAGGCTGTGAGTATGGAAGTGCACACGCCAAAGCTCGGGGGTGCCTTTGCCTCCACCCCACACTCACGCTGGGGTCTGTCTGGCCCCAGTCTGGGCTTCTGCGGAGCCCCAAACCCCAGCGTGCTGGCGCCGGAGCCCTCACGGGCCCCCCACCTCCCTCTGCACTCTGCTACTGAGGCTGAGGCTGGAGTTCTGGACCCCATTTCTGCGTCCTCGCTGCGCTGTCCACGGTGCATTCAGAGAGGCCGGAGAACAGGGAAAGGGGAAGGGCCTCCGGGGCTCCCCACCTCCATCGCTGACAGGGTCCCTTCCTCTGTCACCTCGAGACCTGACAGCACAAACAGACCCCCAGACACCAGCCCCAGCCAGTCAGTGTCACCTGCAGGAGGGACCCGCAGCCCAGCGCCTCTCGCCCAGCCTCGTGTGGCGCGCAGCTGCTCCCCCAAACCCCAGGCTCTGAAAAGCTCCATTTCTTCCTTGTCATCCAGGCTGAGGAGCGGCAGTTGCTTTCCCTTTGCTGTTTTGCCATCTGAGGTCTCCGGTTCCTCTGTACGGAACCCTGCGCTCAACAGCTGGAGCAGCTCTGTTGCCCTAACCATGCCCAGGATTCCGCCACTCATTTTATTCCCCGCTGTGGAATGTTGTCCCCTAAGGACGCACACAGCTCTTTGGAGTCTACCTGGAGAAGTTTAGTCCTGTCCAAGAGCTCATTGTGCAGTTAACGCTGCTCTGAGTAGCTCAGAACAAGATCTTCCTCCTCAGTTACGTGCATTGCTGCGGGAGGAATCGCCAGGAAGGGGATTGCTCCAGCACACAGCTGTGATTATTACATTACAGGCTTTGCCACATCGCTTTCCTAAAGCCTACTGCATCTACACCACCATCCGGGGCCTACTTCCCTGTCTGTTCTCTGTGTGCTCCCACCCCTCAGCAGAGAGCCCTGGCTGCCCGTCTTGCCGGAGTAGAGTGTCAGCCTCACCATTTATTCTTCCTCTGCTACCTCCTAGATGGCTCCATGTCCCACTGCTGTTCAAAGGTATGGTCCTGTCGCCAAAGTCTCTACCTCCAGCAAAGACACATGGATTTGCTTTCCTACAACCTGGTGTGAGGTCAACATGTTATGCCTCTGTAGAGGTGGTGAATCATGAAGATTAAAAGTTTCTCAAACCCATGCAAACCCATATTGTTCACTATAGAGAGCCCTTCCCAGTCCTTGTCATGGCTGAGGAAGTTTGTACTTGCGATCCCATGAAAAGTGATTGGAATTCTAGTGAGTTAATTCCAATCTACCACTTCCAGTGCAACACATGGCAAGAATAAAGACACTAAGGCACATTGGTAGTTATGGGGAGCCAAAGAGATCCTAAGTCCAGCCATGATGGTGGGTACCCGGAACCAAGGCCTTCACCCAAGGCCAAACCCAGATTTTATTCATTTAAGAGGGAAGTGGCTTGAGGATGACTGACTGCGAGAGTGGTGGGAAACAGGTGAGTGCCCTGAGCTAGGCGAGGGAGGAGGCCTGAAATCCCCTCTGCAAATGCAGAGAGTAGGATGTGCAGAAAGAGTAATCTGTATAACACAATTGAGATAGCATCTAATATTTTGGGGTGGGCGCTGCAGCTCTGATGTGTAATGTCCGAAGCCCCAGGAAGTCATAGCCTCTATTCTCAAGGCTCCATCCCAGCCAACAGTGTGGAGCGTTGGGTCACACAACCCGCCTCGTCCTGGCTCACTGAGGGAGCAGTGGGGGTCTGGGAAACACGCCTGCCATCTCCAGAGATTACCAGCAGCGCCTCGGCTAGACGAATACACAGTGCTTAAAGCCAGTTGAAGGGATCAGGAAAGGGTCCCAGCCAGCTCTGTACATATCAATACACGGAAACAGGGCCGGGCTCGGCCGAAACGGAGACAGTCGCTCCTCCTTCAAGGACAGTCGCCCAGGTGGTCCTCCACAGTTCACCGTGACTGCCACAGCACCTTTAAATGACTAAGAAGCCAGCACCTCTGTTTCCTATTGAAGAATAAAGACACAGTCTACATTTCTCAGTCAGTGTACTTGAAATTTGCCTTAGATAAGGAAGTGCTGCCGTTTTTCTTAACCCAGGGGGAAAATTCTTATCATATTCTGTTGACTCCATAAATTAAATGCACGCTGAGTCAGCCTTCCCATTGCTGGGTGACACACCCAGCAGCAGTGGCTTCATGGAAGACAGGCTTACTAGGCACAGGTCCTTAGTCCACGGTCAGCTGCCTGCAAGGCAGGAACATGATGGCGGAAGGAGGCGGCAGAGCAGAGCGGCTTAGATCACGGTGGCTGGGAACAGAGCCACGTTACAGTGCCATAGAGACGTGGTACTGAAGGCCACGCCCCCACGACCCACCCAGCCACACCCTGGGCGGGCTGCACTAACCTGCTAAGTGTTCCTTAACCCAGTGAGGTTGATGCATCAGGATCAACAATTGCAACCAACAAGGCTTTGTTACTTTCACCTGGGGACTTTAGAGCCCACATGGAAGTCAAGCAGGTAAACGCACACAAAACAGTAAGGAAAAGAAAACCCACCCTTAGTCTGCACTGTGCACCTGATGTGGACACAGACTCTAAGAAATTGCCAGTGACTGTGGAAACGCCTCTGGCAGTATCAGGTGCTGCAGCCCAGGCTCTGGGAGACATAGTATAACTTTCATCTGGTCTCCTCATGTGAGGAGTCGCTCTGTGCCAGGCACCGTACCCAGAACTGGGGGTGCATTCATTATCAGCCCTGACCACAGCCATGCCCGCTTGCAGATTTAGGGAAGAGCGCACAGTGGGCCACTCTAAGCCACCTGCCTGAGGCACGCGCTCTGAGTGGGCGGACCAACGTGGAACCAACTCCCTGGGAGGCCCAGCAGCCTGGCGCTCTGTGTCCCAGCTCTCCGCCAGGAGGGCGCAGCCCTGTCCTCCCCTACCAAGCTGCCTCTAGAGGCTCATAGGCCTACAAGGATAGCACTGTCCAGCACCCAAGTCTGAGTGCAGTCAAGCCGTGAGCTCCAGCCCCAGTTGGAGCGCCAGGGCTTCCGCTCAGGCCACCAGACATACCCTTCCTCCCCTCTCGGCCTCCGTTAGCCTTTTCCTCAAAAGCCCCACCCAAGGCTGAGGGACTGTGGGTGTTTTATCCCCTCTGGATCTCCAGAGCCCCAGGTAAGTCTTGGTCAAAACAGGTGTCACTGGAGGCCTGAAACGGGGGCCGTCAGGGCAGACATTGCGTCGGGCGCCGAGGCCGGGGATTCTGGGGGTGACCTGGAGCAGGAGGAAGGTGGTGAGCAGCGCCAGGGTGCATCGGCCCCCTTCTCTGGCTCTCCTTGGCTTCCGACGGAGACGGCAGAGTAGAAGGGCAGCCCCCTTGCGTGCTGCTCTACCTGCTCCGTCCCTTCTTGTCCCGTCCCCGTCCCTCCGCTTGCTCCTCTGCCCTCCAGGGTCTGGAGTCCCAGGACAAAGCAATCTCTGCGGCTGACCTGGGTTGAATGCGGCCCCCCAACCCTGTGAACTTGGCCTTGTTTGGAAACAGGGCTGCAGATATGATGGAGCTAAGATCAGGCCACGCTGGGTCAGCATAGGCCTTGCCCTGCGGCCTGGGGTCTTCTGGTAGGCACAGAGGAAGACGCCGGGGTGAGGAAGGGGATGGAGACTTGCTGAAAGTTGAGGAGCACCGAGGCACCGAGGGCGCCTCCTGGGCCTTCAGACGAGGCCGGCCTCCACACACGCCTTGGTTTGGGCATCCATCCTCCCAAGCAAGGATAAATTGCTGCAGTTTCAGGCCACTCCCTTTGTGCTAAACCATTTCAGCAAAAGGCTGGGTGACAAACGGCGGTGTGGCCCCTCGGGGCTGGGTAGATGCTACAGAGGAAGAGTCATCTGTGCCAGGCTTCAGGAGCACATCGGGCTGTCCTGACTGGTGTCACCTAGAGGGCAGTAGAAGCCAGGGTGCAGGTGTTGGGATGTTGCTCAAAGGCGAACACCCCAGGAGGTCTGCAGAGGGCCCCTTCTCCCTGGAAATCTGCACACAGCTGTCCAGTTTCAGCCATGTGCTCTTGTGGAGACAGTGGAGGCTCTAGAAGGGCGAAGCCAGGCTGGGCCTGGGCTATGTGCCCTGAGAACACCCTGAGACCCTGAGCATGGAAGCCCTGGGAGACCCTGGCTTCCCAGACCTTCTGGCACAGGTGCCACACCCAGGGCCTTCCTCCGCCCTGTGCCAACTGATGAGGCAGACCTTCCATTGCACAGATTCTGCTCAACAGCAGGGAAAGGCAGAGGGCTCCATCCTAGCCCTGGGGCTCAATGGATACTTAAGAAAGCAGAGCACACGGGGACTGAGATGCAACCACCGGGCCTAGCAGGCTGAGACCCCGGGTAACTGGAAGGAGCTTTGGTTTGTGACCCTACTGCAGAAAGATTCTCTTGAGTCAGATGGAAACCAGTTGATCAAAATGTTCTTTCTGTCTGGTCTTCTACTCCGGAAGCCAGTGTGACTTCAGAGTAACTAAGACATCCATCAATCATTTCAGTCCCTCGATCACTTTGATCCCCCCAAACAGGGCCCAGCCCTAGCGCATCCCCACAGCTGGGATGTTTACAGGCCCAGAGCGAAGCCCACAGATAACCAACAAGAAATGCAAATGCGGAGCCAATTCATTGTGCTGAGGAAATTTCCATCTAAATTGCTAATCAAGCTGAATCCACTTGCAGATGTAGAAATCAACATGTACATAAATTATGTGGGAAACTGCAGAGCTGTGTGGAAGACTGCACCCACCGGTCTGTGTGAATGGAACGGAGAAACAGCGATGTCTCTGGATACAGATAACTCCCCCTCACAGTCGTCTGGGCAGGTTATTCAGAACCCTTGCAAAAGGCTTGGGCCAGCTCTTCCAAGTGTATCTGTCAGAACAAAAATCTTCCATAAAATGCTTATTAATAGTGTTTTACACGCACACGCACACGCACACGCACACGGGACACCCATGCTGCAATAAATCTGAGAGAAATGGCCTCTCCTGTCCCCTCTAGGACAACCCCATACAGATGGGAGCATCTGATTCTGCAGAGCTGAGACCCACTTAGCACAGTTGACTCAGCACAGTAACTCGGGGAGACGGGATCAGGGAAAGACCCGCTGCTGTCTCGGACAGACACATGGGGAAGGCTGCCCTATAGCCAACCGTCAGTTTGCTGTTACAAATTTAATTGCTTACACTTTCAGGGGGAGGCGACTCCCACTCCAATAACTAGGGAAACAAGTCACAGCTGCTCCTCTTGAAGCCGACACCCCATTCCAAACGGCAAACGCTTTGTGGGCCTCCCATCTGTTGTGTCTGTCTACAGCAGAGTGAAAGCCTTTGTCAGATTGGGAAATGGCTGATCTCTAGTAAACCCCTCTGATAACTACTCTGAGCCATCTCTCCCCTGCTCTACAACCAGCAGCGGCTCCCTATTACTTCCCTGTGGCTTCAGTGTTGAGAAAAGGCTGGAGGGACGGCTCTAAAGGGAGAAGACCAGGGAGAGGCATAAGCGACAGGGACCAAGATGGAAGCATTGTAATAAATAGAGGAAGACGTATTTAAGAGTTCTTTGGAAATTATCTTAAATTGGTAATCTACATAGATACGCCATCGCTCCTAATATGTTTGGGACTGTCATGGACCCTTTCTGTGTAAGGTGTTTGTGTTGATGGTGCCCAGCCTGGTGTCGTAAGTGGGGGCTGGGCGAGGGGTACCAGCTGAGGCAGGCATCGTGCAGATCCAAATTAATCCTGAGTTGGTTTTCCCAGCTGGTTCACGTGTTCCTCTCAGCCTTCGGTGCTCATCTATAAAACAGGGTCACAAGTGTTGGGAGAATTCCATGAAGCATCTCTGTCCAACCTCGAATACAGAGGGTGCTTCTTGCTAAATCTCTTTCCCAGCCACATGGCTAAGCATGAAGGCGCTAGAATGTACCTGTCAAAACCAGGAGCAAAACACAAGAAAGGAGCAGCAATTGTCCTTCAAGGAGGACAACACAGCCAGACACAGGGCCAACCCAGCCCCTGCCTGTTGCTGTAAGTAACTTCACTGGGATGCGGCCACTCCTGTTCTTTTGCGCACTGTCCCTGGCAGCCCTCATGGTACATGGCCAGGGCTGGGTGGTGACGGGGCCCCGGGGCCCTGAAACCTAAGGTATTTTCTGCCTGGTCTTTGGGGTCAGGTTGCAGACCCCTGCTCTAGGAGTGAGGAGGGCAAGGCATTGGTTGGAGCACCAGCCCAAAGCACCGACCACACTGGGAGGGCAGGCAGGACATGAGCCTAGGACCTACTACAAACACACTAGGACTGTGACACATACTATGTGTATTACAAATTTAAGGTGGCTTCTCAAGAGCTCTCAAATAGTTCTCTTCTATTTATTACCATGCTTCCATCTTGGTCTCTGCCACCGGCATGTCTCTCTGGTCTACTCGCTCTACAGTGACCCCTCTAGAGCTTTCTCAGCACTGAAGCCACAGCGCACCTTCTGAACAATCTATTCTGGTCACTGTATAAAACCTTTCTGTACCTGTAACTTGAGCTAAAAGAATATCCAGTACTTACGGCTCACTTACTGTATATGCCAGGCACGTTCCTATGAGAACAATTGTATTATTTTGTTGGATCCTCCCAAAACACCACTAAGTACTATTGTTATACTAATAATAAATGGAGAGCCAGAGACCCAGAGAGAGCTCCAGAGAACTTCTTCCATCAAACCTGGGTTTTGGATCCAAGAAGTGAGAGGCTGTGATACCAAGTCCTCAAGATGGTCCTCCATGGTCCCCACCGCCTGGCACTTGCACTGTTGTATAGTCCCCTTCCACTGAGTCAGTGGTGCGACCAATAGCATGTGGGCAGAGGTGATGATAGGACACTTCTGAAGCTAGACAGGAAAGATGCTGTGGCTTCTATGTTGGTCTGTCTCTGGGGTCACCTTCTCTGGACACAAGCAGCTGCAGTATTACCAGAGGACTCTCAGGTAGCTCTGACAAAGAACTAAGATCTTTCATTAGCCACCATCTGGGAGCTAAGGTTCTGAGGTAAGCTTGTGTGAGGGCGCCATCTTGGAATCAGGAGCCATTTGGGGACAAGAGAACCATCTTGGAACAAGGAAGCCATCTTGGGACAAGAAAGCCGTCTTGGAATGAGATCTTGGAACCCTGAAGTGGCCACACCTATTGTGACTCCTTGAAGGAATCTCAGGAGAGACCTGGGGCCAGAACCATCCAGCTAAGTTGTCCCCAGTGTCTGAAGCCACAGAAACTCTTATAATATAAACATATATTACTTTAAACTGCAAAGCTAGCTGTATATGGTGGTGTGTGCCTGGAATCACAGCATTCTTGAAGGCTGAGGCAGGAGAGTATAAGTTTAAGCCTATCCTGGATAACTTAGCAACTTAGTGATAACCTTTCTCAAAATAAAAAAATAATATTAAAAAAAGAATTGAGGCTGTAGCTCAGTGAGAAGGCCCTGAATTCAATCTCCAGTATTGCAAAATAAACTACAAAGGTTTATAGTAATGTGTTACACAGCAATGAGAATCAATATATGTTGCAACCCTCACACCAAGCCTAGTTCTCAAGTCCACTAGGAAGCACTGTGTAATGTCCATGCCTGCCCAGTATGGGGGGGCAGTCAGCATTTTTATGCAGAAAGCTAAACTTGGAGGGAGGAATAAGGTGTTAAGGATTTGAACATAGTGGTTGTAAAAAGACTGTGGAGAAGCCCACGTGTAATGAAAGTCCTGGGGGGAAAGGACCCCACTGGCTGGGAAAGGCCGTCCCAGGAATGCAGAACAGGTGCCGAGACCCTGACATGAGCCTGCACCAACACATTCCAGGGTGCTCTGAGGTCACTGGTACCGGAGTGGGTGCCTGCAGGGGCACATGGAGATGAGATCTGAGGGTGATGAGAGAGTGTCTTATGGGTGAATTTAGGACTTTGGGTTTTAGTCTTGAGGGCCCTGACCTGAGAAGTGACACCATGCAACTTTCACTTAGTGCCCTCCTCTGTGCTAACAATAACTGTGGAATGGACCTCAAATATAGTAACTAATATTAGTTCACTGACAGTTACGTGCCAGGCTTCCCTGGATTCGAGGTGTTGGTGTTAGAGTCATGAACAGCTGCATATGTCAGGGGGAAAACTGAGTTTGGCAGGGGACAAAGCCATCCCCCTGCTTAACACACGTGTGAGGGACAGCACCGCGCTTGGGACGCAGGCAAGCTGGCCTTGCAGGTTAAGCAGCCATCATTAACATGGCTCTGAGTGGAGCCAAAGGAAATAAAATCAAGGTGTTAAAGTTACACGTACTCCCATGTTCACAAATGCATTCTTCACAACTGAGACCTGGAAGACTTGGAATCAGCAAATGAACAGATAAAACACAGTGTGGTATATATACGTGGCAGAATACTATTCAGCCCTAAAAAATAAAGGAAATCCTATCTTTTGTAGCAACATGAATGAACCCAAAGGACATTATGTAAAGTGAAATTAATCAAGGACACAGCAACAAATGCTACACAATTTCTCATCTATATGAAGACTAAACAATTGAATGACAAAAGCAGACTAGATTGGTGGTCCCTAAAGACTGGACATAGGTACAGTCAGTGACCATGGGGGCTGGAATGTCATGGGTACAGAGTTTCAGATGGGTGATACGTTTCAGTAATGTACTGCTCAGCACGGTGCCCACAGCTAGTAAAAATGAATGGAATATTTCAAGATTATTAAGAGCTGAATTTAAGAATTCTCACTGAAAAAGGAAAGGTAAGTAGGTGAGATGGTGGATGCATTAATGACCTTGTTTTAATCTTTCTGCAATGTCTGCACCGATCCAAACATGACATTGTTCTCCATAAACATATATGGCCATTATTTGTCAGGTAAAAACTGAGTAATTCAACAAATTTAAAAATTAAAAAATTAGCCTCCCCCAAAGCATCCAACATGGAACTAATTATCAAGGAAACTAAAATATGCCTCCTCAAAATAATATTTCCGCTAGACCCACCATACTGTGTGCTCCCCTACCACCGTTTTGATTCTTTTTTTGTTTTTTTGAGAGGCATAAAGAAGTACAACGAGGCAGAATTGAAAAAGTATATACTCAAAGTGCGCCACAAGGCCTAGAGAGAGGCCCAAGAGGCCCGGAGCTGGGTGTGTTTACGTAACCTTGGGGTACCTTTGGAATTGGGGTGTGTGTTCCTCTGTCCCCCGGGGTGCCCCTCCGGGCCTGCGTTAGAAGGCAAACCACTCACCCCTATTAAAGCTGAGCTAGGCCGCCTTCTGTGATGTGGCTTTCTTGGGAATGGGGTCTGCCCCGGAATGTGTGTGGGAGCGAGACTGACAGGCCAAAGGCACTGGCTGGAGGCAGAGCCCAGGGCCAGGCTTCTCTTTTTTTTTTTTTTTTTTAACCATTGATAGATTTTATTTTCTTGTGTAAGAACCCTTATGTTGTAGCTACTGCTGGAGCTTGAGTCCTCTGGACAGAGACTCTGGTGTGGGTTTTCACAAGATGGTCGGTGAATTCCTGATAGGGAGACTTGGTGAACACAGTCTCTTTCCAAAGGTCAGGGGTCAGGTAGCTGTAGGTCTTGGATATGGCATCAAAGGTG
>PVLD010037207.1:0-10419 GCA_004027595.1 Dinomys branickii
AGCTCTGGGGAGAATAAGGCAGTAGCCTTAGAGCCTAAGAGTTCAAGGTCAACCTAGAAAACAAAGAGAGACTTTCCCTTTCAAAAAACAAACAAACAATCACCAAACAGCAAATAATAAGGGATTGGGTGAGTTCAAATAGTAGATAAAATTTCCATAGCCTTATAGGAAACACACCCGAATAAACATTGGTAAACATATTATTGTGCTATGCTTACACTGGTTATCATCAAAAAGTTAAGATTTCTGTGGGTAAAACAATAAGGTTTTATTAAAAGATGCTCTTGATGCAAAACTAAGCTAAGAGACAAAGGTTTTCATATAGCTATGACACTCATTATTGCCAATTTCATGGTGTACTGAATGTATTTATGACTTCTGAGTGCACAAGTGTTCTAAGATGTAAAACTAGTATTATTTATGATGATAACCTTTTCTTTTAGACTCAGATATCTGCCTTTCTCTTGTGTTCTAGCTACTTGTGATAAGAGGTACATGCAAGTCAGCATGAGATAACCAGGAAAATGATAGTTTTTTTTAACTTATGTAATATGCATGTTGTATATGTGTCACTACACTTAGAGATGCTTAAGTACTAAGCAGTTCAAACTTTGTCACACACTAAAAACTGAAGGCTAGAAATTGTAAACTTTTAAAGTACATTTACAGACAGGTGCATTATCCTTGGATGGCATCTTATTGAAGGATAACAAATTAGGTGTGAGTTTCTTTGTGTCATTTAATATCTTGTGATCAGGTGGAGATGCTTGACTACAAAGGCTATTGCATCCTATGATAGACATTTAAGTGTGTTGCAAAGATAATGTCATTATGATTGTCTTGCTGAAATACTACATGTGGCTTTTGATCTCAAATTTTCTCTGTAAAACTATATTACTGTTGTCTACTAACATTCTGCAGGGATTCAAATACTAAAACAACCACATGACAACCCTCTGGCAGTATTTTATATTTCAAAGTGCTTGATACTTAGATGAGTTAGTGATAGTTGAGCTCAATGCTCCCTCTGCAATACTGGTGCAGTTGATCTTCTTTTCTGGGTGTTCAACAACTGAAGTTTGGAGACTAAAACTAGAAACATAACTGGGGTAAGAAGACAACCAGTGTTTTGATCCTAGCCCTCCAACATCAGTGAGGACCAAGGAATGAGGGAACCTTTTGTACAGGATTCTACAACTTCGGTGAGTCACCTAACCTCCTGAGCAGAGAGATTGCTGGACCCTAAAGGACAGGAATCAACAAATGTACAGTGTGCCAAAAGAGGGCTTTCACAGAAAACAACATGGCCAAGCAAGTCAGTGACCCATCCTGGTGGTTGACCTGACAGATGAGCTGAGGGGCTCTGTACCTGGCTCCAAAGTATTGAAGGATAACAAATGAGGTATGAGTTTCTTTGTGTCGTTTAATATCTTGTGATCAGATGGAGATGCTTGACTAAAAAGGCTATTGCATCCCATGACAGACATTTAAGCCTGAGGAGACTTAACTGACCTTGATAGACAGCAAGAGGTTAATTTTGATTAACACAGGTCTCACTTTAACTTGGTCTT
Source organism: Dinomys branickii (assembly GCA_004027595.1). Classification (NCBI taxonomy): domain Eukaryota; kingdom Metazoa; phylum Chordata; class Mammalia; order Rodentia; family Dinomyidae; genus Dinomys; species Dinomys branickii. The sequence continues at coordinate 1,572 of PVLD010037207.1, forward strand.
AAGCACCCAGCAGGAAAGTATAACCAAAGGTTGTATGAAAACAACATCACAGTAGAAAAAGCTAGAGATAAAAAGGGACTCCAATTGCTGACCCCTTCCATAGTTTCCAGCTACACTTGCAGCTGGACAGTGTTATAGTACATTAAGGAAAAAACTACAGCAGAATCTATAAAAGCTCAACAAGTGTCTTTAAATTCCTTTTTTTCCATCTTCTTACAGCTAAAGCTAGAGGGACTTATGATAAGAAATATCAGACTTACAGAGAACCTCCATCAGTAGAGGGGTCTAAAAGCCAGCTGGTTGCAATCATTATTGCACTCCCTTAGGAGCAGTTTCTGGACATGACTGTTTCCCTAACCTGCCTTTCCATTCTTGGTACTCAGGCTCTGATTGTACATGCTTTAATTTCTTAGAAAATTTGTTTATTCTCACCCAGAGGCTGCCAGACTCCAAGTGATCTTGCAAATGGAACCAATGACAAATGTGCCAGACTCCTATTACCAGGATCTACTACATCCACCTCATAAATAGAATTCATAACTGCTGAACGACAATGTGACTTCTATCCGAGGCCCATTAGATTAGCTCTCTGGAGAAGGGCCCTGACTTCAGTTTCATCTACACTGACCTTTCTCAGCTGGAGGCAACTTGATGGAAATGATGCCCTTCTCCCCCAACTGCAGTTAGGGGTGCTTGTTCAGAGGGGAGAATATTATAGAGAGCTAAGTTTGGTAGAAATATAGTAAGAAATCAGACAGGGTTGGGCCCTTGAGGGAGTCAGTATGTGGCTAGAGGTGCATCTGAAAGAAGATTAAAGTCACAATGGCTAGTTTTACATACTTCTCTAAGGGTTGACTGGAGGCTTAGAAGTATTGTCATCACCTTTTTGAGATTTCCTGTTATCTCACTAGGTGTGGGTCATACTTTTCCACCTACTAAGACTAAAACTAAGACTATTAAGACCAAGACTATAGATTATCCACCAAGGTTAATGATGTCATCCATACGCCCTTGCTACCTTTGGATCAATATTACCTAAGCAATTATACTTGCAATCTTATTGGTTGATCATAGTTTTACTTACATTGTACCTGCCTCACAACTTTTTCTGGCAGGTCAAAATTTTGTTTTGTTTTGTTTTTTGTTTTTGATACTGGGAATTGAACTCAGGACCTTGTGCTTGCCAGGCAGGTGCTTGTGCCACTGAGCTATCTCCCTGCCCCCAATTTTTTTTAGACAGGTTCTCACTATATAGTTCAGATTGGCTTTTAATTCACTATGTAGTGTAGACTGACCTTGAGCCGGAGTGATCTTCCTGTCTCAGCCTCCCAAGTGCTGGGATTATAAACATGCATCACTATGCTTGGCCTGCCTCATGATTTGCTCTATGAAACTTCCTTTGAGAGGTTGGCTCATTGGCAACCCACTGGGGACCCCTCCTGTCTCTCAGGACCTATTCCTATTCCCCATTCCTATTACCTATTCCTGTTCCTCAGTAAGCTTTCCTACTCTTAACAACAACAAATAGCAGATAAGCTATTACCAAAGGCAGTGCAAAATCCAAGCTTTAGGGGTCTAATCCAAGATGAGAGTTTGAGAAGGGAGCCAGGTAGGGGAAGGAAATTTGAAAAGCATATCAGCAGAGGGATTGTCAACTTTAAAAAAGGGCCCGTCCCCTGGGACACAATGCAAAGATCTTTTATTTAGACCACTCTTGGAGTCTGCTCTGTAACTAAGGACTCTCCTCCTAAGCAGCATGAAACTCACTGCATTATTCCTTGGGAAGCTGCTGTGAATGATTCACATCACTAGAAACAATTCAGTGTGTGTACAGAGGTCCCCTGTTGGGTCATTCTTCCACACAGAGGGGCGGGCTTCATTTGTTTTATTTCTTTTTTCTTTATTTAAAAAAAATAAAAGCACAAAAACATATTAACAAACAGACACAAATTAGCATAAGAAATAGTACAATCAAAGCTGATTTACAGACCAGGTGACATGGACTCAACAATGGTTGTTGCTTTACCTAATTGATATCTTTGAAGTGTATATACATGAACACAGATACAGACATACGAAATCGGTCAAACAATTAATCATCTCAACAACAGAAAAACACAAAAAACAGAAAACAAAAGACAAAAAAATAAAATAAAATAAAATAAAAAATAAAAACCAACAATAGTTGCTGCTTTGCATATCGATATCTTCGTAATGTGTGCTCAGGATAACACATACAGACATACAAGATTGATCGAATAACCCGTCATCAATTATTCCTTAGCATTAATTGATATAATATACTAGTAGAACCATGTTGGCCCTCCTGCACATATGTATATACATATATACATACATAGATTTTTGCCTCTTTCTTTTCTCCTTTCCCTCGTCCCATCTGTTATTTGTTTTTGAACAGATTGCCTTCGTGTCTCTTAGTTTATATTCCCACCCTCAGGTTCTTACACCAATGATACAATACGTTGCCTGCACATGTACCACTAATTTATTTCACTTATGAGTATGGGCTCCAGTTTTGACCATTTGCCTACAAAGTCCCCAAAACTGTCTTTCTTTATAGCTGAATAATATTCCATTGTATAAAAATGCCACAATTTTTTAATCCAGTAGTCTGTGGATGGACACTTGGGTTGCTTCCACATTTTAGCTATTACAAATTGCACTGCTATAAACATGGGTGCACATATATCAGAATGGTATGATGTTTTCAGATCTTCTGGGAAAATACCCAGAAGGGGAATAGCTGGTTTGAATGGAACCTCATTTGTTTTATTTCTTTAATTTGCTTTCTCCCTTACCTTATTTTTGAGTAATAAGATCCTTTTATTTTCTGTTAAAAGAGTGGGAAGCCCTTTCTCTGTATACAATCTAAGAAACAAATTCTAAACTTATTTATCTTTTCTGATTTCTTTCTTCACTTTGGTTGAAACAGATACTGCTCATTAAAATGAGAGAATCTCTGAATTAGTGTAAATTTCAAGCAGAAAATTTTCACCAAGAGGACAAGCATAGGCAATAGACTGCAAATAATTGATAGTATTTCTTTTAGTTTTTTTATTTGCCTCTGGGGATGGAACTCAGGGCTTTGTGAATGTGGGAGAAGCACTTTACCATGGGGCTATGCCCACAGCACGCAATACTAAATTTCATTCGACTTCCAGCCTCTTTCAGCCTGTGATGAAATTTGATTTGATTTCCAATACTTAAAATATCATTGTTTTTACCAGAAATGTTTCAGGACACAAAGTTCTTTCCTGTGCCTTATTTTGTATTTTGCATTAAATATACATTTAAAAAAATAATCACTACCTTCATATTAGTGAAGATGAATATTTATAACAACTGAATATTTTTGTGGAGGGAAGAAAATTCTCTGAAAGTTTGCAAGAACTAAGCCTCCACTGTGTAAGGTCAGAAAACGGGGCTAATTGACTGCTGATTAGTAGTATAGTAATATTTTCCAAATGTCTCACAGTGTTTTATTAATAATTAGAAACATAAATTTCATTTCTAAAAGGGAAATTGATACATGGTTTATAACATTCATGGAAGCATAAAATATTATGTAAGTTCAAGAAATGCATAACCATTGCTAATTTGTCAGTTATTTAAAAGTTATATAAAATGATGCTGCCATTGCATAGCTAATTTCTGATTTCAGTTGTTTCTCTCTTTTTTTTTTTGTCTTTTTTGAGACAGGGTCTCACTACACAATTCAGGCTGGGTTTAACCTCACTTTGTAGCCCAGGCTGGCCTCAAACTCGCAATAGTCCTCCTGCCTCAGCCTCCCAAGTGCTGGGATTACAGGCGTGAGCCACCACACCTGGCTTAGTTGTTTCTATTAAAATCATCAAATTAATTGTGATGCTTTGATACTGGATAAAAATTAAATAATTGCTTAAACTTTAACATTTATCAATTTAGAACCAGAATTTTTGATCTTAATACAGGGTACAATTCTCCCTTAGTATCTGTAAGGCAGGTTATTTCATAACGTGAAGGCATAATACCAATCCCCTGAAATGACTATTGGGCTGTAGTATGCAACAACCGCCCCACTGAACCACCCCCCCCAACTGGGGATTGAACGCAGGACCTTTGCACTGAGTTATATCGCTAGTCCTTTTTTAATTTTTTTATTTTCAGACAGTCTTCCTAAGTAGTCAAGTTGCCTAAGCTGGGCTCAACCTTTGGATCCTCCTGCCTTCAGCCCATCAGAATGTAGTGATTACAGTTGTGTCCCACCGTACCCAGCTAGCTATTGTTTGTAACTGTACTGTACTCTTCTCTACGTGTGCTTCAGAAAGCTGTTCTCTTACCATTGGTCACATCCTGGTATATAATCTGGAGAGCTGAGTGATACATGTTTTCAGTTCATTGGAAAAAAATTCTGCATTAAAAATCAATTTTCTTTCTTTTTCTTTTTCTCTCTCAACTTTGTGGGAGTCAAAATTTTTAAAAGGTTTTTAAAAATTACTGTACATGTTCCAGAATCTCTTTTGAAAAGGAATTATTCTCCTTTTTAAGAGTAAAATGGCAAATGATTAGATATGTAAGCCTCAACATGCAAAACAATGGAACGTTCCACAAATTTTCTGCTGCCATTTCTCACTGAGTCCCCCATCTCCCCCATCCCCTCATGTATTCCACCCAAACAGGTGCTCCATCATTTCCCAAGCATGCTGTGTACCTCTGCAATCTAGCTGTAAGGACAGAACGCAAGACGTGTGTCAGGAGAGAGGCACAACACTACTTATTCATTTATTTATATTGGTGATATTAAGGATTGAACCCAGGGGTGCTGTATCTTACCCCTCTTTTTTGTTATTTTGAGAAGGGGCCTCTTCAAATTGTCCAGGCTGGTCTTAAACTTCAGATTCTCCTGCTCCAGGGTTCCATGTAGCTGAGATTACAGGTGTGTGCCACCACCCATGGGTGAGAGTCAGAATGTAAATCTGTCACTGTGTCATGATCTGTGTAGCTCTGGGACAATAACTTGTCTCTGTGTGCCTTGGTATCATCAGGAGGAAATTTGGAAGATTAACACTTCGGCACAGTCTTGTGTACACAGCATGTGGTCAATAAATTGTTACTGAGTAAAAGATCAAATTTAGCTTAAACAAAATACCTAGTATGGTGCTTGGTACATAGTATCAGTAAATTGTACCTCTTATCATTTTCTCTCTGTTCCTTTGTGAGGTCTGCCTTCACCGTTCTTAATGTAGTTGATTCGTAACCTTCTTTTAAGTCCTGTATCAAATGGCATCTCTTTGGAGATGATTTCTCCAGCCCCCCTAGGGGAGCTGATGCTTCTATGGTGTGTGCTTGACATCTTCCATCTTGCTCTCATTGCCTTTGTCATTGTGGGTTTGTCTAGCACCCTAGCTAGACTATAGTAAGCTCCTCCAGAGCAATGACCCTTTCTCTACATATTGGTCTTTGTGTCTGCAGGAGGTGTGATCATAATAAAAGTAAAGGTTCAAATTAAAATTTTTTATTATAGTAAAAGACACATTACCATTAACTGCCCTCAATATACTCCTACTTGCTTCAAACACACTCTATCATTCTTGCCACTTTCTGAAGCAATTCTAGAAGTCTTTTGTGAGTGTCCCTACAACCATGCGTGTTCAAAAACAATAGTGAAGGCTGCTGCCGAGTTCATTCAACAGAAAGGCTGGCTCATAAAAAGCATTATAGTGCGTTGCCATGCACCTTATCCATTAGGTCACCTTATCAGGTATCCATTAGGTCTGGCACCATGAGGCTTCTGGCTCTTCCCCAAAGTCAAAAGGACCATGGAAGCTGAATGTTTTGAGTCAGTTTAAGACATAGGGACAATCACAGTACAAAGAGCAGCACAGCTTTCAATCACACCTTGTAGTTTCTGAGTCCCAGGTACATATTAGAGCAAACAAATATTTGATGAAACATGAAGAGACTGAATGGTCTACCAGAATCTTTGTTAGAATGTAGGTTGTGATTATCCTTTTTTGTTTGTTTTTTGTTTTTTGAGACAAGATCTCAGTAAGTTGCCCAGCATGGCCTTAAATTCCTGGGCTCAGACCATGGTCCTCTCTCGGCCTCCTAGGTAGCTAGGACTCCAGGAGTGTGCCACCACAGCTAGTTCTACTCTACCTTTTAATTTGCACATCTATTCCCTTTGAACCAGAAACTTTAAAGGAAACACACCACTTCCTGTGTATTTGCAATGCCTGCACAGTGCCTAGCTCAATAGATGTCTTTTGAGTTGAAACAGACAAAAATCTCTCTTTAGGGTGTTTTCACCACTTCTTTTTTGTTATTTGAGTAACTCTCCCCTCACTTCATTTGACCCTAATACTGTCTGGTTTTCCCTATGTGTTCTCAATTTCTGGTTTCTTTTGTTAAATTGCAAGGGGTAGAGCCTAGTGCGGTGGCATGGGCTTACACTCCCAGGTACTCAGGAGGTGAAGTTTGAGCCCAGCCTTTGCAGTTTAGAAAGAACTTGCCTCAAGGTCAAAGAGCCTGACATGGTAGCATATGCCTGTAATCCCAGCACTGTGGGAGGCTGAGGCAGGAAGGTCCCAATTTTAAGCCCAGACTGGGCAATTACTGACCTAGGAAGATACTTTTTCAAAAGAAAAAGAAACAGAAAAAAAAAGAGCTGGGATGTAGCTCAGTTGTATAGTATCCTTGGGTTTAATGCCCGGTACAAAGAGAAAAAAAAGATAAATTTGAATTATGCAAATGTGTTTTGGCTGACTCCTTGCTACCCCTCCCAATCAGTGCCTCAATTTAGTTAGGAGTCCACTGTGTATGGCAGCTGTCCATTGCATCATTGGGCTGCCTGAGCCCTGGGAGGGAATGTGACAAGGTAGACACATTGCATCAGTGTGTGAAACCCCTCCTTTGCTTTTCTACAGATGGGCCACCGTTTCTATTTGGGCAACCACAGACACAGACTAAAAGTTCAGGGATTATCTATCTATCTATCTTCCATCTATCTTTTTTTTGCCATCCTACTACAAACAAAAAGAATCCATTAGTTTGATCCTGTAAAATTCACCAAGAAAAATGTTCCCTTTGAGTTTGGTAATACTCAGTTAATGATGTGCTATCGCTATGGAGAAAACGGGTTCTGCCTCCCTTCCAAATCAGCTGACATGAACCCCATTCTATTTTTATTTGCCCAAGAAGAAACCACCTTTTGTGCTGAATTGAATAGGAAATAACTTAAGTTCTAGTTGAGCATCCAGTTAGCAAATAGTATACTAGAATTATTTCTGTCCCCTTGTTCTCTCTACCAAACATTGTCATACCAAAGTAATGATGCCTCACTAGGATTCTTTGGTACTTTTCATGCAAAGCTGGTCTTTGATGGGGTGGGGCATGTAACCCAGCGTGTGTCATCTTCCTTTTCAATCTTTTAATTATCAGAATCAACCCTTTCCCAAACATCCAGCCTTCAAGGAAGAAATAAGACATTTGTCATATGATTACAACTTTAAATTTTTGTAGGAAAGTCTTTCCTGTTAAATAGAAAACATTTACAAATATTAATACCATGAGTTAGGGTGCCAATTGGTATACCAGTTTTTACAAGAAAAAATGTTTTGGTCTAAGAGCCTTAAATTAGAATAATGTTAGATTAAGGATTGTTAGTAAAATTTTCCTTTTCCTTTTTCCTGATAATTACTTTATCTCCCCTCAGACATCTGTTCTGACAGACTGTTGCATTTTCTGCCTATCCTCCTCTTTCAATTAGGGAGACAGATTAGCAGTAGTCTGCAGACTCGGAGGGCACTGCCACTCCATCCAGGGGTTCCATGCCTGCTACTAAAATATATGGTGAGTATTCTCTGTCATTTGCAAGCTATTAATTAAGTTGACAACTTCTCCTTTTTTATGTTATGTTTTCAGAGGCACTTTCAAAATGCCTTCTATAAAAAAAACTTATATCCCATTTTCTGATTATACAAGCAGTATATCATTGTAGAGAATTGATAGCACAGAAAAGACCAAACAAAAATCTCAACACTCAGAGATAACAATGGTTAGCATTTTCATGTATTTATTTATAGTTTTTTAACCTGCATTAAAATACTTAAAAAGAAAATTGAGATCATATTATGTATAAAATGCTGTATCTTGCCTTTTCAGTGACCTTACATTTGAAACATCTTAAGTGCCATTAAAATTTGAAAATCCCACTTGAAATTGCTGTATAACATTCTGGCATATGTATATACCATGAGTTGTTTATTTTAAAACATTCTTTTATTGCTGGATTGTTTGTTGGATTCTAACTTTTCCCCCTTACAATAATTCTGCACTCAATCTTTTGAATTGTTTGCTATTTCATTAGACTAGAATTCTAGAAAGGGATTTATTTGGTCTAAATATGTGATTTAAAAAATTACACTAATAAATAGTACAAGAAATTTTATTTTATTTTATTTCATTTTTCTGAGGGTCTTGCTATACAGTTCAGTCTGGCCTTGAGCTCACTTTGTAGGCCAGGCTAGGCTCAAACTCACAAAGATCCTCCTGCCTCAGCCTCCCAAGTGCTGGGATTACAGGGGTGCACCACCATGCCTGGCAATAATATAAGAAATTTAAATTTTAAAAAATTGTACCACTTTACCCACCTACAGCAGTGTTTGAATGTGCTCATTCATTGCACTGAATGCTGTCCCAATTTAATTATTTAAAAGTTCTTAGGGCCGGAGTTATAGCTCAGAAGTACAGCGCCTACTTGGCAAGTGCAAGGTCCTGAGTTCAATACCTGGTACCCAAAAAAAAAAAAAAGTTCTTAGTTTGCTTGAAAAAATACCGCACATCACTG
>PVLD010037208.1:0-10418 GCA_004027595.1 Dinomys branickii
ACTGCGCTTGGACCGAGCCAAGCTTCTTCCCCGCGCGGATCGTCCCTGGCTCCCAGCGTCTGGGGCTTTCCCACGTCTCGCCCCGGCAGCCTGGTCCGCCCTACCACATCTCCCCCGGCATCTCAGAGAAATACGCCCAGTTTAAACTTCCCAGCCGAGGTCCCGGCATTCACGCTCGCCAAGTCTGTCTCGAGCTGGTTGTGTTTATTAAGGAGGTTCGCTCCCTTGCTGTTCACCTGGTCGCCATCTTCCCCGGAACCCTTCACCATCCTTTTTTAAAACGCAATCAACACCATGCTCTACCTTCTGGATCTCATTCACCATGCCATATATTATTACTCTGTTTATTATCTTTCAATATATCAAGTATTTTAATATTCCTTATTTTAATACTTGTCTTTTTGCTGTGAGAAAATTTTCACTACAAGACTAAGATAATTCTATTCTCTAATTCCAAGTGCCCAGGCTTATAATGTTCAAGAAATATTTACTAAGAGAATGAGCAACTGTAGTAATGTAACAGAGAAATTGGCATAATTAGGTAAGCAATGAAAAACTGGTACAATGATTTCCATATAATTCTATGACAAAAAAATAAGAATTATATGATGAATTACTACTGGGATACACAGAGGTAGTTCTAGTATAAAAGACCGGTACTGAGGATACAGAAAATGTTATATGCCCATAGGAAGCCTAACAAGATCTTTGCCAAACAGTAATCTCTGATCACCCACTGAGCTTGGTCCTTGAACTAAGTATCATTTTGGGTCTTTTGTGAGCACAGGTTTCTGCTACGTCTTCTATGCCAGAACTTTAGTCCTTCCATGGGAACCCAAAAGAAAAGCCCCCTCCCAGTACTCCCCGAGAACTCACCAAGAACTCAACTTTGGAGCCTTTTTTTCTTGTTTTTTGTTTGTTTGTTTGTTTTTTGGGGGTTTTTTTGTTTTCTTGTTTTTTTTTGTTTTCTGAGGCAGTCCAATTAGTATCCTTGGTTTTCACGAGAGAAGCCATGATTTCCCCTCCCACTGCCCCCTATTGGCCATAGCGTCCTTCATGACCATTTGTTGTATCCTCATTGGCTCTACTGAGGAAGGTGGTAACCCCCAAAATTCATTTCAGTTCAAAGGCCATTTAGTAACGCAGTGTTCCCTCAGCCTCCAAGAGTGCATTGCTATGTATTCAGTCACACCTCACGGCCAACTGAGGCAGAGAAGTAGGAGTTGGATTCCTGAGGGGTTAATAACGAATTGAGGGCCTCGTGAAAGACGAAGTCTCATACTGCTGCTTTTGTGTAAGGAGGACGGCACCTCAATTGGCTGTCACGGCATTGTGGTAAGGGTTTTGAAGAAGGTATTTTGCCTCCTTCCTGAGAAAAGCAGACCCTGAAGAAGAGCAGCAGAAGCTACTACAGAAAAAGGTAAGGAAGTACGGGTGTCAGCCCTTTTCCTATACCCAAAGAACCTCCTCACAGACAGGGGGAGGTGTGCCTCATTCCTGGGTTGACTGCATTGGTCAACGTGGGCACTGCCATTTTGTGTGCAGGCGCACATGTGAGAGAGAGAGACAGAGACAGACAGACAGGGGAGGAGATCTTGAGTCTCCAAAATTTCAATCTCCATTCGTCCACACTCTTCTTTCTCCTGCTGGTTTAAAGCTAGAAAGCACTTGGACAAATGCAGAAATTTCCATTGAGCACGGCATGTTACATGACTGTAATCCCAGCGCTGTGAGGAAGAGGTAGGAGGATCTTGGTTCAGCAGGAGCTCATGAGCAATTTAGTGACCTAGCTAGAGATCTTGCCTTTGAATTAAAAAATAAACGAATATATACATATGTGAAGATATAATAGGGCTAGGGGATTTAGCACTGTATGAACTTCTGGGGGCATTCTCAAGTACCGAAAAGAAAAAAAATAAAATAAAATAAGACAGCACAGAGCAGGACCTGTGTGGTGCACTGGCTCTCATTTTCCCTTGCATGATGACTTTTTTTTTTTGATGCACGTATCGAACTCAGGACCGTGAACTTGCCAATCAGGTACTGTACCCCTGAGTTATGATGACTCCTTATATTTGTAGATTTCTTGAAAAAGTGAAATCATCTAAGAGTAAAGTTGGTCATATATCCAGGGAAGAAAAGCAATAAACATCTGGAATATAGTAAATACCGAACAACAGCAATGTTGGACTCTAGGCAGTAGAATTGTGGATTATGGATAACTGTTTTCTTCTTTGTGCTTATATATGTTTTCTTATTCTATAATGAACACATATTATTTATGTAGTGAAGAAATTGTTAAAAAAATAAGCACTATTCTGATAAAACAATATTACTTGCATTGTCTGAGGTGAATTTTTGTGTTTATTGGGTAGTGTTTCATTATTATTATTTATTTATTTTTATTAGTACATGTCTGCAGTATATAATGGTTACATTTATCATGGAGAGTTTGTACATGTACGTAACACATCATAATTCTTTTTTTGTCCCCTTTCCCTCCCACCCCTCCTTTGTCCCTTCAACTGTTATCCCCCTTCCTATTTACAAAAGCTGTATTCCAATTCATTTTCCTGTTCTCTCTTTTTCAAAAAGTTGCTTTTCCCTTCTTTCCCTCCCCTCTCATTCCATTTCTTGTTTTCTTTCTCATTTGCAAAAGATGCCCCTAAGAAATTATATGAGAAACCATGCAGTATTTAAACTTGTGGGTCTGATTTATTTCACCTAATTTTATGTTCTCAAGGTGCATCCCTTTACCTACAAATGCCTCAACTTTATCCTTCTTTATGGCAGCGTAGTATTCCTAGTATTCCACTGTATAAATAACACACTTTCTTAATCCATTCATCTGTTGATGGACAAATTGACTGCTTCTAAGGTTTAGCTATTGGAAATTGTGCTTCTATAAACGCAGAAATGTATGTATTTAATCTGATGACTTTAATACTTTTAGGAGAGATCCTAGAAGGAGAATAGCCAGGTCAAATGGAACTTTTATTTTCAGCTTTTTAAGGATTCCCTATACTGATTCCCATAGTGGTTTTACTAGTTTATACTCCAACCAACAATGGAGAAGAGTTCCTTTTTCTCTGCAGCCTGGCCAACATTTGTTATTGTTTGATGTCTTGATGATAATCATTCTTTCTAGATTAAGATGATATCTAAGTGGTGTTTTAATTTGCATTTCTTGGGGGCTGGGGATATAGCTCAGTGGAATAAGCGCCTGCCTAGCAAGTGCAGGGTCCTGAGTTCAATCCCCAGTACTGCCAAAAAAAAAAATTGCATTTCTTTAGTGTCCAGCTATGCACAACATACCTTTATGTACTTATTAACCATTTGTACTTTACCTAGAAATGGTTATTCATTTCAGTTGCATGTTTTTTGATTGGGTCTTTCATTTTAGGGGGACTCATTTTTTCTTTACATATCCTAAATGTCAGTCTTCTGTCCAAGGCGTTGCTAGTGAAATATTTTCCCATTTTGTAAGTTGTTTCTTCACTGTCTTGGCTGTTGCCTTTGCTGTGCAGAAGCTTTTTCATTTGATTTGATTCCATTTGTTCATTTTTGCTATTTTTTGGTATTTCTTGTGCCACTGGGGTTCTGTTCAGAAAATCCTTGCCTAAACTTATGTCTTCAACACTTTTATCCATTTTTTTTCCAGTAGATTTTCTGGGTTTTTTTTTTGTTTGTTTGATACAAGGCCTCACTGTGCAATTCAGGCTGGTCTTAAACTCATTATGTAGCCTAGTTTTGTCTTAAACTCAGCAATCCTCCTGCCTCAGCCTCTCCAGTGCTGAGATTACAGGCATGGACCACTGCACCCAGCTGATTTTCTGTTCTAATGTTTAGATCTTTGATCCATTTTGATTTTAGTTTTGTATATGTGAGATATGTGGAGCTAGACTCAATCTTCTGTATGTGGATATTTGATTTTCCCAGTACAATTTATTAACCACTTACCCCTCCAATTATTTAAATACAGGATGACTAAAATTGCATAGATTTTATTAAGTTTTATAAGATAATATAAAAGGAAATATAAAATGACAATTTTATCAAATTTATTAAATTCTTTTCTATATGTGGTATATTTTAAAACATTCGATACACAATGTGGCTTTACAATCTGGACAGTAGTATCTGGTCTCTTTCCAAATTCTCTTATTATCTTTCTTTGAACAACACACTTTACACTGTTGTGTTGACCTTTCCTTTTTTCTGTGGATGGCATAATTTCAATAAAATGTCTCCCCACTAAACGTAATGGTGAGGACGTCAGTGGTGGACATCCTGGTTGGCCTTTCACTAGCCTGTATTTTCCAATTATTTGGTCTATTAGAACTAATCTAAATTGTAAATGATTTCTTGAACCTCTTTCTTTTGAATAAATAACAAACAAGCTCCATATTGTTTGGTCCAGAAGGTCCATAAATATTTTATAATAATATTTTCCTTTTTAACTACAGGATCACTTGTTAGATGTTGGTAAATTCTGTCAATACCACCCACGGGATTATTATGATTGAATTTGGAATTTTTTTGGTTTTGTTTCCTCTTTCAAGTTCTGTCATTTCTGTAGTATGAATAGTTAACAATAAGATGTCTTTTTGGTCTTTCCATTTCATAGCAGAGGGCTTTTTTCTCTGATATGCTGACATTTCTCCCTTTTTCAGTTTTCTTTTACAGATCCTTTGGCACTGCCTTCCTATTCAGTCTCAGTGTCTCAAATATGTCCATTTTGTATTGTAAAAGAACATCACTGAGTTTTCAAGAAGTATAAAAATTACATCTAATGTACTTGTGATAAGAGTTTTTATAGGTCCTAGCACAAAATTATAGGTTATTTTTCACAAATAAAATAAACATAAATTAGTAAAAGAAAATAACCAGGACTTATTATTAGATGTCACTAGAAACAAACATCACAGGCAAATACAATGTTCTGAATAAAAAGGTATGCAAGAAATAGTTGATATAAAACAAGTATCTCATGCAAACAGGAACTGACTAGTTAAAATGACATGTGCCTGAGCAAGGATCAAGATAGTCAGTGCATAAACAAATGTGCTACCTAAGTGGTGCTCAGGACTAAACTATTAAGTGGTTAAAGCATCTGTCTTTCCTCCAGCATATGTTTTTGGCCCCTTGGTCAAAGTTCAAATAGTTGAATTGTTTCTGCTTCTGCTATTCTATTCCATTGATGTACATTTGTGGTTTTTGGTTTTGGGAAATTCTTTGCTGTTTTTATCACTGTAGCTTTGTAATATAACTTGTGAAATCTGAGATTGTGATGCTGCCTGCTTTGTTACTGTTATCTGGAATTGCTTTTTGCTATTTTGAGTCACTTCTGATTCTATAAGAAGTTTTGGTTGTTTTCTCTAAATCTGTGAAGATTATTGTTGGTATTTTGATTGGGATTGTGTTAAATCTCTGTATCAGTTTTGGAAGTATGTCCATTTTGACTATATCGGTTTTGCCTATCCAGGAATATGAGATAACTTTCCATTTTCTGATGTCCTCTTCAATCTCCTTTTTCAGAGTGATTTAATTTTCATTTTAGACATCTTTCACTTTGTTGGTGAGATTGAAGTAATTTTCCTAAGTAATTTTTCTTCATGATACTGTGCATAGTTATGTTTTATTAATTTGTTTCTCAGTGAGTTCATTATTATCTTGTAAGAATGCTATTGATTTTTGTATGTTGGTTTTGTATCCTGCCACATTGCTGATTTGGATTATCAAATTCTAGGAGTCTTCTAGTGGAGTTTTTTAAGGTCTCGTAAGTAGAGATCATGTCATTTGCAAATACTGATACTTCTGCTTCTTCTCTTCCTATGTGTATTCTTTTTGTTCATTCCTTGAATGATTGCTCTGGCTAAACTTCGGAGTACAATACTGAACATAAGTGGTGACAGTGGACATCCTTGTCTTGTTCCTGATTTTAGAGGGAAAGTTTTCAATTTTTCCCCATTTAATATAATGTTGGTGGTAGGTTTGTCTTAAATGGATGTTATTATATTGAGAAAGGGTCTTTCTATACCTATTTTCTGCATGGCTTTCATTATGAATGGATGTTGGATTTTGTCAAAGGTTTTTTCTATTTCTATTAAGATGACCATGTGATCTTTGTCCTGGTTTCTATTTAGGCAATGAATTTCAATTTTTTTTGTCTGTTTGAGACAGGGTCTTGCTATACAGTTCAGGCTGGTCTTCAACTCACTTTGTAGTCCAGGCTTGCCTTGAACTTGCTGCAATCCTCCTGCTTCATCCTCCCAAGTGCTGGGATTATAGGCCCGGCATGAATTCCAATTATTGATTTGCACCTGATAAACCATCCTTGCATCCCTAGATGAAGCCTACTTAGTCAGGGCATATGATCTTTTTGATGATTTGTTGCATTCTGTTTACCAGTATATTTTTCAGGATTATTGCATATATGTTCATCAGAGAAATAGGCCTTTATGTCTCTTTCTGGCTGATCCTTGTCTGGTTTTGGAATCAGGGTAATGTTAGTTTCCAGGAATGACTTTGGGAGTACTGCTTCCCTTTTGATTTCACTAAAGGATTTGAGGAGTATTGACATTAGATTTTTCTCTAAAGATCTTGTAGAATTTAGCAGTGAATCCTTCAGGTATTTTCTTGGTAGATTTTTTTTTATTACTGCTTCAATTACATTGCCTTTTATTGGATTTTTTGGGATTTTAAAGTCACATGAATTTCAAAAAATTATAATGATTGTACATCTAAACTTATTTTTATATTCTGAAAATAGTGATATAAAATCCCAGGCCTGGGGATATAGCTCAATGGAATAAGCACCTGCCTGGCAAGCACAAGGTCCTGAGTTCCATCCCCAGTACCTAAAAAAAAAAAAAAAAAACCATAATTTTCTTAGCTTCTTGGATCTTCTACCATCTTAGGTAATTAAATTTAAGCCTAGTTGCATGAAAATTCTTTCATATAGGAAGTAAAAACAAAATACGTTTGGTTATGTTTTGCTGCTTATATGTGCTTTATCAATGAATGTGCTACTCTTGGTATTTATGGTGCTACTACAATACAATCAAATATGAAAAAATTTAAAATTCCAAATTTGACAAGTGTCTTAATTTTTTGGTAGAGGGCTCTTAAAATGAAAACAAAATCTAAAAATCAGATGGCCACTTTGACAACCTAAATTAGGAATAAACCTGTAAAAGACACTTAAGGAAACTTGTACAAATTGTAATATTTTTCTTATTTGCTTTGGTTTTTAAATGAAACTTTGTATTAAAATGACCTGAAAGATAACTCTTAAGTCACATAAGGCTTCATTTCTCCCTGCTCTGTAACAAGTATATTTAATAACTGTTCTGATTTGAATGTTTTCAAATGATTTGACATTTTTATTAAAGCTCTTTGTCAGGCTTTTGACTATTAAATTTCTTTAAAATATAAACTGGGTCTCTAATGGACAGGACTTAGCTGGGCTAAACTACTTTGATTACCTTAGAGGACAGTAAGGTTCAGGTAGAGATAATTTTCTGGATATGGTTAGCCTTGAACAGAGCTGTTTATTTTCTTACCCAAATAGCTATGCACCATACTGCAAAGTCTCCACCATGAGTCTGGTCAGAAAAAAAAGTGGATGAAAGTGATAGTAGACTTGTTTCTATTTAGCTAAATAAACCCTTCTAAATCTTACTGAAAAATTAAATATAGAAAGAAATATTAAAATTAATTAAAGAAAGAAAACTTAAAATTAAAATATAGAAATTGGCTTATTATTTGATCTTTCAACCAAAAAGTAACTAATTATCTGTAAAAAGAAGGAACTCAATCTTAAAATGTCTGTTGTTTAAATTGTCAATCTTGATGTGACAGCAAGACATGAAAACAATTAAATATTCAAAAAGATACTCAAAATGAAAGGTGTGTTTCTCAATTTTGTGTTCATAGTAAGACACTAAAATCTTGTCACTGTAAAATTTTCCATGTATTTTGGCACTAACATTAAAAGAAAGATTTTATTGTTTTGGTCACTTGAAGCTGAAACTAAATAAACTCCCCAGGAATGCAATGGGACTTAGGCTGCTGGCCCCACCTAGGCCCATGTCCCACAGATGTACAGCAACAGACAGCTCATGTGTGGAGGGGCCCTAGGAGTATGTGCTCTCTGAGACCTACTGCCTCAGTATCCCCTTGCCTTCCCAGCTCTCCCATGTAGTGGTTCTTTACTGGCTGAAGGAGAGGGACTAGCTTCTCCTGAGCCTCAGCCACCCTGCCTAGGTCACTGGATATTGACAATAGTTGGCCCTCCTGCAACACTGGCTTCTCTTGGCCACCTAAAGCTGGGAGGAACAGCCAAGTCCGAGCTTCTGAGGCCAGGTGTGACTGAGGCAGGTGGAGCCTGGACTGAGACCAAGATAAACCCCACCATTCAATGACAGCCAGCATGGGGATACTCAGGAAATGATTCAAGAGTGCCCTGAGACTCCGGAAGCCAGGCACTTCCACTCCTCACTCAGAGAGGTGCTCGGTGCAGAGGTGAGGTGAGGGTGGGGTACAGTCTCATCTATCTCCCCAGGGTGACAGACCTCAGCCTGAACTTCTTGCCAGGGGGCATTAGCAGGCTGCTTGCACATCTCACCAGATCCTGTAGCTTGAAAGGGCAGCGAGCCCTGTAAATAAAGCAGAAATTGGTAGAGGAGAGCACCCTGTGGACCAGACTTTGTACAGTCCAGAGACAGGAACCCTCGCAACTGTGTGTCAGGGGTCTGCCTCTTGCTCCAGCCTATACCACCTTCTTTCTTTCAGCCCTCACTTGAGACCACAGAGTTGCAGGCCTCAGCTGACCAAGTGCCACTAAAAAAGCAACAGCGCTGGGGAGAGTATATCACAGCTCCAGGGCAAGTGAGATCTGCACTTGGCAGCGCCTTTCAGTCTAGCCTCACAGGCACATGCACAGAGCATATTCCTAAGGCTTTGGGATTAGAAATGTGCAGCTTCATGTCCTACTTCAGCAAAGAATGAGATGAGCAAAGGCAACAGGACCCTGCCAGTCCCTAGTGTGGGGACATGGGAAGGAGAGACCTGCAGTCGCCCACTCTACATCCCTAGGACCAGGGAGAATGAGCACCCAAAGTCAAGGGACACAGTCAGAGCCAAGAGCTGAGGGAGGGGAAAAGGATCATCAACGCTTGTCCCTCACTGTCTCTTTCCCAGTGTCTGAAGGAGACGAAGGGTTGTAGCAAGAAACCCTTATCAGGCCAGTGTCTCTCAGATTCATGTGCACAGGCAATATATTCCACAAGAGACCTCAGTGCAGAGGAGGAAACATCAGAGTGATGGGATCTCCAGGGTAAAAAATGCTCACGATGCCACCTTCATCTCTTCTGAATCTGGCATTTTCACCTTTCAAGGGTATCTCCTATGTTTCTCAAGGGTGTTCTTGCTGCCCATTCCTTACTGCTAGACCCTTGTGGGAGTGCATCATTCCCACAGGGTTTTAGGAAAGACCGGGAGCTCCGTGGTGAAGTGAAATTGAATTGCAAAGGGCCTTAGAAGGAGGCACCAAGGGGTGCTTCTCCTGCAGCACCGAAGGACAGTTTTAGGTCGGTCAGGGCAGGGCTGGCCAGGTGTGAGCCTGGAGCACATTTACAGGTGCCCCACAGTCCCTGACCTCCAGCAGCGGATGGCCAGGTGCTTGGGCTGAGGGAAAGAGAAGCTTCCTAAGGAGCAGCAGCTCCTTGTGATTCATGAGGAAGATGTGTGGCTAACACCAGAGCTGCCCAGATCCCCCAAAGTGCTCAATACCTGGATGGCTCAATTTTTAAAAATTATTTTATTTATTTATTTATTTATTTATTTATTTATTTATTGTCTTTTTGAGTCAGTGTCTCACTGTGCAGTTCAGGCTGGCCTGGAACTACTCTGTAGGCCAGGCTGGTCTGGAACTCGCCAGGGTCCTCCTGCCTCAGCCTCCCGTGTGCTGGGACTGCTGGGATTACAGACATGCACCACCGCCCCCGACTATTGTTTCTCTCCTTCCTTCTCTCCGGTTCTCAACTATCCCCACAGCATCCTTTGCAGAGCATTTTGCAAAGCAGTTGTCTCCAGTAAAACAGTCACTTCATTGGTCTGGACAAGTCTTCCTGGCAGGAAAACAAAAGGGGCTTTTCCGGCAAGGTTCTTGGTCTTTGTTTTTCTCCTTGATTTTCTTTGGAGACAAGGTGTTCCAGTTGATACATTATGTCAACTTGGGGAGTCTGGAGGTTTAGCTGAGTAACTCAGCAGGTGTAGATCTTGGGGTGAAAGGGACATGCCATTACCCTTCTGGGATGTTGTTTATTGTGTTAATTTGGGAAGTTTAAAAGGTTGACTATGTGACTCAGCAGGAAGCCAGGGTGCTTAGTTTGTATACATCCTGAGCCTGTGGA
>PVLD010037209.1:0-10418 GCA_004027595.1 Dinomys branickii
GTGAACATTAAAAAAAAAAACAGAGAATTTCTCATTTAAAATTCCATCTCCAGTCAAGCTATCAATCAAGTGTTGGAGTAGAATAATAGAATTTTCCGAAATGAAAAGTTTCAAAAGTTTGTTTTGCATATATGCTTTCTCAGGAAGCTGCTTGGACATCTGCTCTGTTCAAAGAATATATAAACCAAGAAAGAGAGAGAAATGAGATCCAGGATACAGTGAATCAAACACAATGGTGAGGAAGAAGAGCCACCAGAATTGCTGTGAAAAGATTCCAAAAACAAATGTTTTGTATGGCTTTGATGCAAGTGCTTCTGCTTGGAACAATTTCCCAAGAGCAACTGTCAAGAAGGTGAAACTGGTCAACTATCTAATTTCTTTTAACAAATGAGAGAATATTTACATAATTGGGAGGGTAGTTAGGGAATAACATGATGAAAATGCATGGAAAAGGAGGAGAGCTAGATTAAATGTAGAGAAAACAAAAAGCTATATAGGACAGGGCAACTAATCTTAACATATTATGTAATCCTTCTCTCAGTAGCACTTTTATCGTTTAGACCTTAAATATCCCAAAGCTCATGAATGGAAGGCACTATTGGGAGATGGTGGAAGCATTACCAGGTGGGGTGGACTTGAAGGAAGATCTCCCTGGGGTGTTCCCTTGAAGGGCATGCTGGGAACCTGGCTCCTTCCTCCCTCTCTGCTTCCCAGTTTTGCAAAGCCACACCTTTCTGCCATGATGTTCTCTCACCTCAGACCAAAACAATGGAGCCAGCTGACCACAGATAGAAACTTCTAAAGCCATGAATCAAACTCATGACCCCATGCTCAGAAGGCAGGCACTATGCCACTAAGCTAGGCCCCGGTTGCCTCCTTTTAAATTGTGTATCTCAAGGATTTGGCCACAGGATAACAAAACTAAGAAACACATACCTAGCCAAAATACCAGTGTCAATATGACCAAAACAACAATAAAACGATTGGGAAAGCAGGATATAGAAAAATCTGAAAGTGTATGATCAGAACAGGTAGAGGTGTAAAATAGCTAAACTCTCATATCCCACTAGGAAATCAGTGATTAAAACTCAAAACATTGAGAAACAACAATATAAACACATTTTTAGACATAGTTCCAAAATAGTCACCTAAAAGAGTTGAAACTGATTGCTTCTGGGAGTGAGATAAAGATATAAGAATATTGCTGTTTTCCACAGAAAACTGGTAAGAACTGAATTATGTCCCCCAAAATTAATATATCAGTGCCGTAATCCCAAATGTGATTCTATTAAGAGACAGTGCCTTTAGGGAGCTTATTAAGGTCAGAAGGCTGGGGCCCTATTCTGATGGGATTGGTGTTTTATAATTGGAAGACACACCAAAAATCTCTATATCTACTTGCACAGAGAAGAGGTCATGTGAAGGCACATTGAGGTGGTCATCTAAAAGCCAGAGAGGCCATGCCAGAAACCAGCCATGATGGCACCTTGTTTTTAAATTTCTAGCCTCCAGAACTATGAAAAAATAAGTTTATTGTATAATACACTAACTTGTCATATTTTGCTATGGCAACTCAAGCAGACTAATACACC
Organism: Dinomys branickii; assembly: GCA_004027595.1. Classification (NCBI taxonomy): domain Eukaryota; kingdom Metazoa; phylum Chordata; class Mammalia; order Rodentia; family Dinomyidae; genus Dinomys; species Dinomys branickii. The sequence goes on from PVLD010037209.1 coordinate 1,593, forward strand.
GGTCTTAGAGAATTACTTGACTTCTTAACTACATGCATATATAGCTTTGATTTAAAAGTAAATATTTTGGTTACTTTTCTCTCACTGCTGAGACAAAATACCTGATGCTCAAATTAAGGAAGGAAAATTTTATTTAGCTCACAGTTTGTGGAGGTTTCAGTCCATACTCAGTTGGCTCCAAGGCAGAGTGGCACATGGCAGAGGGCAACATTTCATGGCAGTGAAAAAGCACAAAAGCAACAAGAGCAAAAAGGGAGGAGTGGCAAGCAGCCTCTTTCCCTCCCTTACACTGTGTGCAAACTACCTGCCCCAGGGCAGGGGTAGCACTCACATACATAATTCCAACACTGGACCATAAATCAATCATAAATCTAGAAGCCCACCCCATGAGTGCAGGAAGATTTGGGGGGACAGGTAGACACAAACCAAAACAGTAAGATTTTAAAATTTGAGGGGAAATGACCTCAATCTAGACTACTAATGTCCAATAATTACCAATCAGGTGTGAGGATAGAATAAAAGCATTTTCAAACATGCAAAATATCAAAGCATTTACATCCTATATACCTTTTCTCAGAGACCTAAATGTTCTCCACCCTAATGAGTTCATATATCAAGACACAAGCAGGCATAAGATTCTGAAAAAGAACAGAAACAACATGAATGAGAGAGTAAGACATTTCCAACGTTATGAAAAGGGAATCACCTGTATAATATACATTTGGCCTAGACAACATTCTTCCATAATAGAGCAGAAATACAGAACTAACCAGGAACTGATAGATGACTACTGGGATTGGTTGTACCTCCACTAAAAAGCTTAAGGATGGTTTCTTTATAGGTGCATTAAAATTAAGCAAACTAAAAATGAGGCAGTGATTACAGGATGAACAAAAATTTATAGGAGAAATAGCAATAAATATGTGTCAATTACTATGTATCAATTATTACTGAGTGCCTAATATTTTAATCTTCACAAAAATCCTATATTGTTGTTAATCCCATTTTCAATGTGAGGAAATTGAGGTAGAGCACAATGAAGAGATTTGTCAAAGATCACACAGTTATTATGTGGTAAAACCAGGATTTGAAGCCAGGCTTCCCAGTGAGAGAATCTCTGCTCTTAAGAGAATCTCCTAATACCTAAATTGTGAAAAATATTCATGTATACATAAACATTCAATATTGTTTATCAAAATACGATGTCACAACCATATATTGGGAGAATATGGGAAGAATGAGGCTATGTATAAGGTAGGAGGTATAAGACAACTGACTTCTTCTATTGTAGGAAGTCATGGCTGAGGTATAAAATTTAAAAACCAAGAAATAAAATGTTATTTATAAATATGGGGCTGATACTGTTGCCAATCAGGTGAGGCATTTTTTTTGCTCAATTCAGATTAAAATCATGAATCTGCAAAGTGCAGCACTACTACCAGTCCTGATGCCACCAGATGATGTGGGGTGCCAACAGTTGACATCGCCAGCTGCTGGTCTCTGCCACTGCCAGCCGCCACTGTCTGACATCCGTTTGTGCCAGACAGCATAGGCTAACTCAGTTGTGTACTGGTCTCCACTGCTGACCTTCATGGGCCCCTACTGTTTATTGTTCTTTCTTTTGAGATGACCACTCTGTTCTCATTACTCAGGATAATCCTGAGTACAGGACCTCCCAAGCCCACACTGCCCACTAACCAGGAAATAAATCATAAACAGGTTTACAGGACAACCAAAGAGAGTCTTAATTTAACAGGACCTGTGCTGCTACACAGTGGGGTCAGTACACTGGGGGGAGGCCTCCTAGACTAACCAGAGAAGTGTATGGAAAATCCTATTTCTATAGCAGCTGCTAGCCTATGCTGGGTTCAAGCAGAGGTCTGTGATTGGTCCAAGGGACTGCAGGGCTCCAGGAAAGCCACAGTTGTTTTGAGGGCAATTCGGTGAAGTGTAAGGGAAAATGCAAGCTGTTTGATTGACAGTCATCACATCTCTGGGAAAAATTGGCAGGGCTGAAGCCAAGAAATCTACAGGAAAGCTAGCTGTGTTCATCACAGCTAATTGGAATTCAGGGAGGTTGGGGAGGTAAACAAGAGGCCCAGATTCCTCCCTCCCTAATCTTAGCCACCTTAGAGTGTTTCCCCTTCAAAGAGGTGGCAGTAGCAACTGAAGTGGCTGGAGTCGGGGAGAAGCAGCACAGCTGAGAGTTCCGCTGCACTCCTGTGGGAACAGCCTGGAGAACAGTGGACACTAAATCACCAGGGCAGACACCAAGGCAAGTTGTTCTAGTCCTCTGACGGGAGAGAGCGAAGCGATGCTAGGGGCAGGGACACAACCATCTCTAAGCAGGAGAATCAGGTGCTTCTGTAGGGAAAGTTGGGGGACAGGTAGGAAAAGTTAAAGGGCCTCAGTGAGCTTCCTGGCCAATAAAGAGTTAAATCCCTGCTAGCTGAGACCAGCTAAGAAAAACCGAGAGAGTCCATAAGAAGGCCTGGCTCACTTCCTGCCAAGGCTCAATTTTCTCCTCCCTCCATCTCCAATTAAACACAAAAGAAACAAAGTGAGGAGGGAGCTGTGTTATTTTTTTAACTCGGTATATACCATCCACACTAGCATCTAGACACTCATACACTAAATATACGCACATACATATTTTGCTATTTTCTCACCATATTATACACTAAAATGTACATGTATCTCTTTTTGCTAACTCATCCTTCAATGTGGGGCTTTGCTATAAATCTCACAAGAAAAAGCCCTGGACAAGAGAAAGGGACCACAGAAGTGCTTATCCAAAACTGTGCATGGTCAAACCAGAAGAGGAATAAGGGAGGGAGGAGAGGAAAAGGAAGGAAGGAACATGAAAAAAGAGAATGGAAAGAAAAAATGGAAGTAAAGCTTTCGTAAATAAGGAGAGGAAGAGGAGTTGAAGAGGGAGGGGAATTGGGAAAAAAAGAATCAAGATATATTATGCACAAGTACAAATGCTCTATGGTGAAGTCATCATTATGTATATCTAAAATGTACCAATAATTGCTTTAAATCAAAAAAAGTGTATACGTAGGCAAAAGAAGCGTCAGTGGCCAAATCAGGGATCTCAAAGCCCGAAATAGCCAATCAAGTTATGAAATCCCTCAAAGAGGATTTAGTCCCTTTCTTGCCATGTAATGAAGGGGCTGAGAACAAAGACACTCCCAGCTGAGGCTTTGGACTTCCTACTTTACTCCCACAAGGTAACTATCTATCTCCTTTTCTCCTTTTCTCCAATAAAGTGATTTTGTTTCCCCATTTCCTTTCCATTTCCAATAAAGTGATTTTGTTTCTCCCTCTGAACTTATATCTCTATTTTTATTGATGTAGAGATTTTTACAAACCCTAGATAAAAATCTACCCTCACAAGACATAACATTTTTCTGTCTCAATACCTGAAGAAATTAAGAGATTTAAAAGTAATTGTCTTTGGAGAGCAGAAATCTAGGGTTGGGAAAAGATGAACGAAAGTTCTGCTGGATTTTTTTATTATTGTCACTTTTATAAGCTTTATGATACTCTATGAAAATATTTTAAAAACCAAGTTATGAAACTAGACATAGAGTAGGACACAAATTCTTTGTAAAGGATGTACAGAAAGTTGAATACCTGTGCTCCCCCAAAAAAACCTTACGCGTTCTAGCTCTAACCCCCAGTGTGACTCCATTTGGAGGTGGAACCTCTAAGGAAGTAACTAACATTAAATGGCATCATACAGAGAAATGAGCCCAGTGTATGACAGGATCAGCAACCTTGAAAGAAGAGACAGTAGAGAGCTTATTATCCTCCGTCTTCCTCCCTCTTCACTTCTTCCTTCCCCCAGTGCATCAAGGAACATGCACGTGAGGATACAGTTAAAAGGCATCCATAAGGAAAGTCCTTGCGAGAAATTGCTAGCATCTTGATCTTGGACTTCCCGGTCTTCAGGAAATAAATTTCTGTTGTTTAAGCCACCTAGTCTGTGGCACTTTGTTACAACATGAGCAGATTAAAACAAGAACATTACTCTGTGTGAAATAAACCAGTCGCAAAAGGATAAATATTACATGATTCCACCTATATGAGATACTTTGAGTAGTCGAATTCATACAAACAGAAAGTAGAATAAGGGTTGCCAGGGGATGAGGGAGTAAGGATGGAGAGTTACTGTTTAATAGGTACAAGTTCCAGCTTGGGAAGACAGACAGTGCTCTGGAGGTGGGTGGTGGTAATGGTCATACAATGTGAGTGTACTTAGTGTCACTGAACTGTACATCTAAACATATTGAAAATGGTACTATGTGTATTTTACCAAAAATTTTAAATGTACAGGGATATGCATTATAGTAGTGATGGGAAGCTATACTCTCAATTTCAATTCTGTACTCCTCTCTGTCAAAGTTCTAACCATACTGGCTTCCAGTGCCCTATCTTGTTTTTCTATCTTACCCCTCACTTGCACTACCCCAGCTCTGGTTACCTTCCATAATGTGTAACTTCAGCTCACACCTTTCTTCTGAGCTTCAGAACTATACTTTTCAAATTGCCACTGAGCATCTCCATTTGTAAGTCCCACAGTCATCCCAAACTCTAAGAATTCAAATCAGAATTCATTCTTTTCCCCCTCACAAATCTATTCCTTCTTCATATTTGAAAAAACGAGAAAGGGAAGAGTCATGTTAGTATGTTAATACTCCTCCCCCTTCATCTTCTATTACTTCCCTTTATACACTTTCAAATACACTATTCTGCCTTGGGGTACTAATCAGTTCATGTGATTCCCAGAAATGGACATTTTTGCTCAAGAGGAACTGCATCTTCATCTTCAATAAACTATAATGAATGTTCCCTCATAGTGTGCATGACCCAGAAAGGCCACTATACACCTAACCCAAACAAATCCCTGAGCTCTGGGTCTAGTATTATATGACAAAAAATAAGAATCTAGGGGTCTGTGGCCAGAATCAAACACAGAATTATCTATAATACCACTTAATTGTCTAAAACATCCAAGAATGTTGTCTACTGATATCCTGGAGTCATTGCTGTCCCTATAACTTGGCATGCCAAGGCACGCTCTGAAAGGTCTTGCATCTCTCTCTCTCTCTCTCTCTCTTCACACACACACACACACACACACACACACACACACACACACACCTATAAAAGAACACATGGGTGCTTGTGTTATGCAGAATCTGATGCTCAGTGTCGCAGTGCAACTTGTAATCCTAAACATCTGACATTGACTAGCAGTGTTCACCTCTATGAAAATGCTTCGCCACATCTATTTCCCTGTGTCCTTTAAACAAAAGGCAGCTTTGTCCAACTTCCATAAAGATTCGTGGATTGTGCCAATGCTCACATAGGAGATAGACATTATTGTCAAGCTGCAGAGAAGGAAGGAGGATTCAAACACTGGGAGATTTAGGGAAGGGAAAAGTTCAGCTAATTTACCAAAGCCTTCTTAGATACGTGAATGTAACATATTTCGGTTGATAAAGTACCTTTTCTCAGTAGTGCCCAGCGTCCATTTTCTTGCTTATCAACATTTTCCGGTTTGTGGTTGCAGAGACAATAAACAATATTTGCAACAGCTGTATATGGAACCTGAAGAACATTTTGCAATATTAATTAACCATGTTACTTTTGATTTTAGGATGGACGAATGGACAGATTTTTTACAGAGAGAGGGGAGATAACCTGTGTAAAGCATTGTCATAGATTCTCTTCTCCTGGAAACAGATTCTGAGACAGTAAGTTTGTTAGGAAATGCTCCTGGGATCAACACTTGTGGAAGGAGAGAAAATAAAGAAGTATGAATGAATAAAGGAGGAAATTGAATTTTGATGCACTGTCAATAGAATGCTTGAGCATACCATGCAGAAAACTCTGAAGATAGGATGAAGCTTCACAGCTTTTCCAGTTTGGTGCAAGGTTCCTGTGTCTCCACACTCAGTATCAGCGAGTTATTGGATGTGGGCCACCCCAAATAGGGTGTGGTCTTGAATAAGGCGGCTCTTTTCAGCTGACGCAATCCCTGAAAGGAGCCGATAGCCAACAACTTTCTGATGGCAACATTACTAACAACTAAAATAGTAAGTCCTTTATTGATAAAGGAAGTTCTCAGCAGGACATCATGGTTTCCATCACACTTTCCATTCTTGTTCATTGTAGATCAATTTTTCCATAAAGTTCTGGAATGAGAGACCCCTTTCCATATAAGCTTATCAGGTCATATGACCCAAATTATCATTCCTGATCACCACACTTCTCTTAAATTACAGTTCCTATGTTTTATTGATACCCAAATAGTAATCTATGAACAATGCTTGTTTTTCCTTCCCAATTTTCTTATAAGGGATCTGTCCACCCACTGAGGCCATAGGTGCTAAAACAACAGTGGTAGATATCATGGGAGGTTTGCTCTACCTGATGGTGCAACTGTTTGTGCCTTCCAATACTGCTTGTGCTAGATCCTGTATATTAAACTTTCATCTGGTGTCTGGGCTTGCCCAAATTTATCCCTTGATGTACCTGCCTAACCTAATTCAGAGTGGACAATTCTGGCTATATGGTTATTTGATATATCTCTATCAAGATGTAATAGTAAATCAGAAGCTGTTCTTAAAAGATATGTTCAGGGCTGGGGATATAGCTCAGTGGAATAAGCGCTTGCCTAGTAAGCGCAGGGTCCTGAGTTCGATCCCCAGTACTGCCAAAAAAAAAAAAAGAGATATGTTATTGTCCACTGTATGTGAATTGGCTTTGCTAAAGAACTTTAGCTGGCTTAGTTGCAATTTTCCCACAGGGGCTTGCCAAAACTTCCACATGGTATCTTTTGACAATACAAATATCTCCAGTACCGTAAGATCTATTTTTTTGTATGGGTCATGTGTCAGGACTGTGGGAAACTCCATCCATGGCTATAGAATCTTCTTATAGGCCTCACTCAAAGCTGGCAGGGTTTTCTTGGTTGTTGTTTGTTTGTTTGCTTTTGTTAGCCAATATATAGGTTGAAACAGTGACTCTGGTTGTGAGATGCACTGCTTCCAGAACCAAAAGAAGCCTACCAGGCACTGAAATTTCTTTTTCATGAAGAAGGTAAAAAAGTTGCAATTTACCTTTTATTCTTTTTTTTTTCTCTTCTTCCCCTGGTGGTACTGTAGATCGCACCCATGGCCTCACGTTTGCTAAACTTAGGTGCTGTACCACTGAGCCCTGTCCTTTACTGTCCCCAGCCCTGTCCTTTACTTTGAAAGGAATCTCCAGCATTCTTCAGCACATTCAATCCTGAAAACTTATACTTTTTGTGGTCAGCAGCTGGATCTTTGTAAGGTTTATCTCCTACCCTCTGTAGTGCATGTGCTCTACCAACTCACCCAATGTGCTTCTGCTGAAAGATGTTTATGTGGTCCAGACATCTTGAGACTATATTATGACAGAAGATAGGAGAATTAGTAGAGTCTTGAAGGAAAGCTAACTGTATACTGTTGTCTAGTCTATGTGAATTAGAACTTTTTCATTCTAATACAGAGAGGAAAGCAAACATTTTTCATAATAGCTGAGTACTACGTTCTTGAGGCCATGTTAATCTGTTCTAACAAAAATATTGTATCTGGTATGGGTCATTGCAATTTTCCTACTAATTGGTTGAGTTTGAAATATCCTACTGTCATCCACTAGCTTCTACCTACATTTTGCAGAGAGAAAGTCTGGCTAGTTAAATGACAATATAATGGAGAACACACCCTTATATTCTCTAGATTTTAAAAGGTGACACTAATCTCTGCCATCCTCCCTCTCAAGGATGTCTTCATGTACTCCCTTGGTGATGGATGGGGATTACAGTTTCAGAAGCATTCACTTGGCATTTTTATCTATAAATAGCTCAGACTCCACAAGCTAACAAACTACAGTGGGGTTTGCACCAAGAACCAACTGGATCTATTTGAAGTACACATTCAGAGATCAGGAAAATAACCAGAGTGGGTCTGTCGACCCAACGAACTCATTGTGAACCAGACCTAGGCTGGGATCTAATTTAACGCCTGGTTATATCAACCAATCAAATCTGGGAGCTATGATGACCTTTTACTCTCTGCATATCAACATCAACTCATAACCAGTGTTCACCTGGTCTCAAAATGTTCAGGCATTCCTGTCACCTTGGTATAGTTTACTGAGTCAATGGAAGAACCAGAGAAACATGGATTGTTGGGTTTTTCTTCCTGGGTACCCAGTCTCTCTTTCAAATCATGTGTTCTAGATAAAATCTAATTTAGTACCAGAAGCTGGGTGAGACACTGTGAGTTTTTTGAGGCAATTTCCCTAGCCTCCCAAACATCTTTAATTTCTTTCGGTTGTACAAATTGAGTGCAAATTGTTAGCTACCTACTTTTCCCAGGACACTGTGTTCAATTGAAGATCCATGTCCTGTTCATCTTTTACCATCTACCCACCTAAACATCATATTCTATTAACTATCCCTGGAGATCTCCACAGGTTAGACTTTCCTATCTGCCACTATGACCCCTGAAGTGCATTATGCTATTATTGCCCACCTGCCTTCTGACAGTTAAATGCGGTCATCCTGCCTCCACTGTTTCAGAGTCATTACTGTTTCTATCCCTAATCCTCTTTCCATAGTATCCTCTCTTAGTCTGAACCTTAGCCTGCAAAGGAGTGCCACCATTGAACTTAAGAGATATTAGTGCTCCTCTCACCGGTATGTTCAGTCCTCCGAGGGTTTTTTAGCTTTAATAATAAATTATTCTATCATTCTCACTTTTCTGAGTCTTTCATCTCTTCTTCCAC
>PVLD010037210.1:0-10419 GCA_004027595.1 Dinomys branickii
AAAAAAAATTGCAGGAATAATAGCAGGAAATTTCCCAACCATGGAAAAAGATTCTGATCTACAGTTAAATGAGGCATATAGAACTCCAACTAGCCATAACCAAAATAAAATCACACCCAGACATATAATAATCAAGATCTCAGATATCCAGCAAAAGAAAAGAATATTAAAAGGTGCTAGAGAAAAGAAACACATCATCTATAAAGGAAAGCCCATCAGAATCACAGCAGACTTCTCAACACAAAGCATGCAACTTAGAAGAGCTTGTACAGGTGCTCAGACAAAAAAGCTTCCAACACTGACTGATGTATCCTGCAAAACTATCCTTCAAATTCAGTGGAGAAATAAAATATTTCCATGACAAAGAACAACCGAAGAACTTCATGAGTGACAAACCAACGTTACAAAAAGTGCTAATAGATATTCTAGACAGAGAAAAAAGAGATGACAATCTGAAGAACAATAGAAAGAAGCTTCAAGCAGAGCAAGCAATGAAACAGAGAGCAAAAGTAGGAAACCAACAGCGAGTAAATAGCATGACAATGGTAAGGCAACATATATCAGTTATAACCACTAATGTAAATGGTCTCAATTCACCAGTCAAAAGAAACAGACTGGCAGAGTGGATTAAGAAATAAAATCACACAATATGTTCTATACACAAAACACACTTTACCCAAACAGAAATCCATAGACTGAAAGTCAAAGGATGGAAAACAATTCTCCATGCAATAGACTCCCAGCAAAAAGCAGGGGTAGATATTATGTTTGCAGACAATGTAAACTTCAAACTGAAAACAATCAAAAGAGATAAACAAGGTCACTACATACTAGTTAGGGGAAAATTGCAAGAGGAGGCTCTAACAATCCTAAACATGTATGGAGCAAATACTGGAGCACCAAACTATATAAGACAAATCTTAACAGACATGAAAAACCAAATAATCAATAACACTATTGTAATAGCGGACCTAAACACCCCTTAGACATAAAGAGACAGGTCAGCTAGACAAAAAAATCAACAAATAATGGACTTGAACCATATCTGCAAAAAAATGGACTTGGTAGATGGACATAGTGTTCCACCTCACAACATCAGAATACAAATTTTTCTCAGAAGCACATGGGGCTTTCTCTGAAATAGACCACACTGTAGCCCAGAGAACATACCTATCTAAATGCAAAGGAATTGAAATTATCCCATGCATATTATCTGACCACAGTGCAATGAAATTGGAAAATAATGACAACAGGATCTCCAAAAATGCCATAAACACTTGGAAATTGAACAATAACCTCTTGAACAAGCAATGAGTCACAGAAGAAATTAAAGAAGAAATTAAAAAATACCTACAATCAAACGAAAATGCAAATACAACCTACCGCAATCTGTGGGATGCAATGAAAGCAGTTCTCAGAGGGAAATTTAGAGCAGTGAACTCACACATAAGGAAAACAGAGAGAGAACAAATAAATAGACTAATGCACACTTCAAACTTTTAGAAAAAGAGGAAGTCCGGCCCAAAGCCCAAAGAAGGGAGGAGATTATAAAGATCAGGGCAGAAATTAATGCAATTGAGATGAAGAAAACACTACAAAAAGTAAATGAATCAAAGAGTTGGTTCTTTGAAAGAATAAATAAAATTGATAAACCCGTAGCCAACCTTATCAAAAAAGAAAGGAAAAAACTCAAACTCATACAAGAAGGAATGAAAAGGGTGAAACGACTACAGATCCTACAGAAATTCAAAAGATGATTAATGCCTGCTTTGAAAATCTTTACTCCCATAGGATATAAAACTCAGAAGAAATGGACATATACCTAGATATATGAATTACCGAAGTTGAATCAGGAAGATATAAAAATCCTGAACAACCCAATATCAATTAATGAGGTTGAAAATGTAATTAAAAACTTGCCAGCAAAGAAAAGCCCAGGCCCTGATGGATTCACAGCAGAATTCCATAAAATATTCAGAGAAGATTTAATGTCAACACTCAAAATCTTCAATGAAATTGAAAAGAAAGCAATTCACCCTAACTCATCTCTGTAGGCAAGTATTATACTTATATCAAAGCCTGAGAAAGACCCAACCAAGAAAGAGAACTATAGACCAGTTCCATAGTGAACATAGATGCAAAGATACTCAATAAAATACTAACAAGTAGAATGCAGCAAATCATAAAGAAAAATACACCATGACCAAGTTGGATTCATTCCAGGAATGCAGGAATGGTTCAATATATGCAAATTAATTAATGTAATACACCATGTCAATAGAGCCAAAGACAAAAACTACATGATCATCTCAATAATTGTAGAAAAAGCTTTTGACAAAGTCCAACATGTACTCACGATAAAAACCCTAGAGAAAATAGGAATAGATGGCCTTTACCTCAATCTAATCAAAGCCATCGATGACAAAGCAACAGCCAACATCATACTAAATGGACAAAAATTAAAAGATATCACTTTAAGATCAGGAACAAGACAAGGAATTCCACTGTCACCACTCCTATTCAACATAGTTCTGGAAGCATTAGCAAGAGCAATTAGACAAGAGAGAGAAATAAAAGGAATTAGGATAGGAAAGGAAGAAGTAAAATTATCAGTATTTGCAGATGACATGATACTTTACATAGAGGACCCCCAAAACTCCACGAGAAGACTCCTTTAATTAATCAACAAATTCAGTAGTGTAGCTGGATCCAAAGTAAACACTGAAAAATCAATACCATTCCTGTACACAGACAAAAAAGAGTGAGAGAGAAATTAAGGAAACTATACATTTCACAATAACATCCAAAAAATTGAAATATTTAGGAATCAAAAGAAGTGAAAGACCTATTCAAGGAAAACTACAATACTCTAAAGAAAGAGATTGAATAGGACTTCAGTAAATGGAAAAATAGTCCTTGCTCAGGGGTAGGAAGAACCAACTTTGTGAAAATGGCCATACTCCCAAAATTGTTGTATAGATTCAACACAATTCCCATTAAAATACCATTAGCATACCTCACACAGATATAGAGAAAACATTCCTTAAATTCATCTGGAACCAGAAAAGACACAGAATAGCAAAAGCAATCTTGGGCAACAAAAACAATTCAGGTGGAATAACAATCCCTGACCTGAGACTATATTACAAAGCTAGTGTAATAAAATCAACATGGAACTGGCTAAAAAACAGATCTGAGGATCAATGGAACAGACTGGAAGATGCAGCCACAATCACAAACACACTCAACCACATAATCTTTGACAAAGGTGCCAAACAAGCTCACTGGAAGAAAGATATTCTCTTTAATAAATGGTGCTGGAAAAATTGGCTTGCCACTTTCCGAAGACTGAACATAGACCCAAGTCTATAACCATGCACCAAACTCAAGTCAAAATGGATCACAGATCTCAATATTAAAACAGAAACACTAAATCTATTGGAAGAGAAAGTAGGTAAAAATCTTCAAAACATAAGAGTAGCAGAGAGTTCATGAACAAAAACAAACCGCAACAGAAATACTTCAAAGAATCAGCAACTGGGACCTGATCTTACTGAAAAGTTTTTGCACATCTAAAGAAATCACCAGCAGAGTAAAAAGAAAATCCACAAATTGGGCAAGAATCTTAACTGGCTGTCCCTGGGACAAAGGTCTTTTATCTAGAACGTATAAAGAATTAAAAAGCATTAACCTTCCCAAATTCAAAGACGCAATCCTAAAATGGGCATCTGAGATGAACACACATTTCTCAGATAAATACAAATGGCAATTAAATACATGAGAAAATGTTCAACATCATTAGTCATTCGAGAAATGCAAAATTAAACCAATATTGAGATTTTATCTCACTCCAATAAGAATGGCTAGCATTAAGAAATGAATCAATAACAAGTGTTGACAAGGCTGTGGAGAAATAGGAACTTTTCTCCACTGTTGGTGGGAATTCAGATTGGTGAAACCACTATGGAAATCGGTTTGGAGATTCCTCAACAAACTATGTCGAGAAGTCCCATTCAACCCAGCTATTCCCTTCCTGGGTATTTTCCCAGAAGATCTGAAAACATTATATCACAGCAATATATGTGCATCCATGTTTATAGCAGCAGAATTTGTAATAGCTAAATAGTGGAAGCAACCCAAATGTCCATCCACTGAGGATTGGATAAAAAATTGTGGGATTTTTATATAATGGAATATTACTCAGCTATAAAGAAAGACAAACTTGAGGCTTTTATAGGTAAATGGTCACAACTAGGGACCATACTCATAAGTGAAATAAATCAAATGTGCATGTGTAAGCAACATATTGTCTCACTAGTGTAAGAATCTGAGTGTGAATATAAATTAGGAAGTATGATAAAAATTGTGAAATGAAAGGAAACTGCTCAAAAGTAAAGAGCAATTGGGATGAGGGAAAAGAGAAAAGGAAGAAAGGGATAATTACACACACACACACACACACACATATGCAGGATAGCTATCATGGTTGTACTACTGACTTCTGTCAATTTATTGTAAGGAACAGTTAATGATTAGTTGTTTGATCAATCTTGTATGTCTATATTTGTTTTCCTGAGTATACACTTTGAAGGTATCAATATGTAATACAACAGCCATTGTTAATTCCCTGTCACTTTGTCCATAATTCAGTTTTGCTTGTACTATTCTTGTGCTACTTTGTAAATGGCTGTCTGTTTGTTAATATGCTTTTGTTCTTTTACTTATAAAATAAAAAAAGAAAAGCAAACTCGTATTATGCAATATAAGAACTATTGGTGAATCTTCACTGTCTTGTTTGGTGAAGCTTTGTATCGTTTCTAATTTTTTAAAATTATTTTTTTATTCCCTTTAATGGTTTGATCAATATTATATTCTGGTGAACTGAGCAACTTTGTTGAATATAACAATATGTAAGATAACAATTACTGTTGATTCTTATTTCGTTTTGAAACCTTGCATCATTTTTATTGTTTTTAATTTGTTTTTGTCTATGTTGTTATTTTATTATTTTAAATTTTCTTTATAATAAAAAATCATGTCTGAGAATGTCTGGAGTTGTTTCTGCATCTTCTAATCTGTTCCATTGGTCTAAGGGTCTGAGGTTTTTGCCTATATCATTATCATGATGTTTTTATCACAGTAGCTTTATGGTATTATTTCAAGTCAGAGATTGTGATGCCTCCTGCCTTGCCTTTGTTGCCCAAAACTGCCTCTGCTGTTGTAGATCTCTTCTGGTTCCAAATTAATTTTGTTTTTTTCCCTCTAATTCTGTGAGATATACTGTTGGAATTTTGAATGGAGTTGCATTAAATCTGTGTAAAAATCTTGGAAGCATGGCCATTTTCACTATATTGGTTCTTCCCACCCAATAGACAGGGATATCTTTCCATTTAATGACATCCTCTTTGATATGTTTTTGTGTAGTACTGTAGTTTTCAATGTAGAGGTCTTTTACTTCTTTCATTAGATTCATTCCTAGGTTTTTCATTGTTTTGGATAGTATTATAAAACATGTCATCTCCGTAATTTCTCTTTCAGTGAGTTTGTTATTTATACACAGGACTACTGATTCTTGAGTGTTGACTTTATATCCAGATGTACAACTGAATTTGGTTATTAAATCTAGAAGTCTTTCAGTGGAGTTTTTTGGGTCTTCTAAATAGAGTATTATGTCATTGAAAAATCAATAACTTCACTTCTTCCTTTGCTATCTTTATTCCTTTTATTTATTTCTCTTGTCTAATTTTTCTGGATAATATTTCCATCATTACATTGAATAGGAGCAGGGACAGTGTGCATCCTTGACTTATTCCTGATTTTAAATTGGAAGCTTTCTGTTTTCATCCATTTATTATGATGTTGGCTACTACTCTAATAAAAGATACCTTTTATTAGATTGAGATAAAGACCATTTCTTCCAATTCTCTGTAGATTTTTTTTTAAAATCATGAGTGGATATTGTCAAATGCTTTTTCTCCATCTGTTAAAATGATTACATGGTTTTTGTCCTTGGGTCTGTTGACATGTTGTATTACACTTATTGTCCTGCATATGTCAAAACATCCTTGCATCCCTGGGGTGAATCCTACTTTGTAATGGTGAATAATCTTCTTGATGATTTGCTGCATTCCGTTTGCCAGTATCTTATTGAAGATTTCTGTGTCTATGTTGATGAGGAAGGTTGACCTGTAGTTCTGTCTTTTTGTTTGAATCCTCTGGATTTGGTATCAAGGTAATCCAAGTTTCCAGGAAAGAATTTGGAAGTATTGCTTCCCTTGCAATTTCATTAAAGACTTTGAGAATTAGTAGCCTTAGATATTCTCTACATTTCTTATATAATTTAGCAGCAAATCCATTAGCACCTAGGTTTTTTTGTTGGTAATTTTTTAATATCTTCAGTTTCATTGATTCTCATTTATGTAGAATTTTATACCTTCTTGATTCAGCTTTGGTGACTCATATGTATCTAGGAATCTGTGTTTTCTATCTTATTAGAATAGAGGTTTTAAGGTAGGTATTGATTATTTTCTGAATTTCTGCAGAATCTCTTGTGATTTCTCCCTTTTTATTCCTAATTGCCTGGATTTGAATCTATTCCTTCCCTTTCTGGGATAAGGTTAGCTAGTGGTTTGTCAATTTTATTTAAACTTTGAAAGAACCAACGCTGATTCATTGATTTTTATTGTCTTCTTAGTCTCCATTGTATTAATTTATGTATTGATCTTTACTATTTTTTCTGTCACATGAGACTTGGGCTTGATTTGTTTCTCTATTTCTACAACTTGATATTGAACAATAGGCTGTTTATTTGAGCTTGCTCTGTTTTTCTGATATGGATATTTATTGCTAGAAATTTCTCTAGTATGATTGCTTTTATTGTGTCCCAAATTTCTGCTATGTTGTATGGCCATCATTGTTTGATTGTAGAAACTGCCCAGTTCCTTCTTTAATTTCACTGGTGACCCATGGTTTGTTCAGGAGGGAGATGTTATTTAATTTCCATGTGTTTATGCAGTTTTTGTGGTTTCTTTTGCTATTGATTCTAAATTTCATTGCATTATGATCTGATCATATGCATGGGATAATTTCACTTGCTTTCTATGTGCTTAAGCATGTTATATGAACTAGTTTGTGGTCTATTTTGGAGAATGTTCTGTGTGCAGCTAAGAAGAATGTATATTCTGTTGTTGTAAGGTGGAGCACTCCATAGACATCTAAGTTTATTTGTTTAAAAACTTGGTTCTGATATTTTATTGTTGATTTCTTGTTTAGTTGATCTATATGTGATAGTGGGGTATTCAGACCCCCATTACAGTTGTATTAGTGTTTATTTTATTTTTCATGTTCGTTAATATTTGTTTTACATAGTTAGGTGCACTGGCATTTGGTGCACCTATATTTATGATCATTATCTCTTTCTCTTGGATTGTCCCCTTTCCAAGGATGTAGTGACATTTTCATCTTTCTTAATCAGCCTTTGCAAATAGAATAGGTACCACTGCTTTCTTCTGGGTTCCTCCTGCATGGAGGATTGTTTTCCATCCTTTGACTTTCAGATTATGCATATCTTTTTGAATCAAAGTCCTTTTGTAGGTAGTATATTGTTGGATAGTGCTTCTTGATCCATTCTGCTAGTCTTTCTTTTGATTGGTGCATTGAGACCCATCACATTGTTGGTTATAACTGACATGTATTAACTTATGTTTGTCATGTTATTTTCTTGTTGTTGGCTTCCCCTTTACCCCCTCTGTTTAATTGCTTGCTTTGCCTGGTGCATTCATTCTGTTGGGGTACATGTAGTTGTAGATCTTGTTATTTCATTGTAGAATGTCTTTCAGAACTTTTTGAGTACAGTGAATTTCTTCATGTGTTCTTTGTATGGACGTATCTTATTTCTCCATCAATTTTGAAAGATATTTTCGTGGACTACATAAATCTGAGTTGAAGGTTGTTTTCTTTTATGGCTTGAAATACTTTACTCCAAGCTCTCCTTGATTTGAGGGTTTGTGTTGAGAAGTCTACTGTGATTCTCATGGACTTTCCCTTATAGGTGATTTTAAAATTTTCCCTTATAGCTTTTAATATTCTATTCTTGAGTTAAATTTCTGGAATCTTGACTATTATATGACTTGAAGTAGGTTTTTTAACATGGCTATTTGGAATTCTGTATATTTCATTTTTCTATGCATCAAATTCTTTTTCCATGCTTGGGAAATTTTTTGTTATTTCTTCTCTGAACAGTTTTATTTTTAAACGTCATTTGTGGTATCTCCTGCTCTTTCTTTGACTCCAATCAATCACTTGTTTTTCTTCTTTGTCTCATCTAGAAGTGCTGGATTGTTTTCTTGTAGTCCTTTACAATTTCTAAGAAAATGTTCTTTTAATAATTATTCCCAGCAACCCTGAATTTTATAACCGATATTTTGTCCTCACATTGGCTCATTATGTTGCATATACTTTCAGTGGATTTTTTTAATCTCCTGGATTGAAAAATTTAATCTCCTGGATTCCTGTTTGAATGTCTTTCAAAAAATTTAGTCTACTGGATGCATGTGTGAATCTCTTTCATGGATTCCATTTCTTTCCTATGTTGGAATTCATGATTTCCATCTTTTTTCTAAGCTTCTCTAGTTTTTTTTTTTTTAAACTACATCTGCTCTGGAATCAGGAAGCATGTCTTTCGTTGTGGTCACTATCTCTGTAGTTATCTAAGAAATTATTTATTTGATTTTGCCTAGAGCCTTGTTCTTTTGTTTTGTTACTTCTACTTCTACCACTTCAGAGAGTCCAGGTAGGAGGCTTTTGAATTGTTCTACCTCATTGACCCCTGGCATTTAAAAAATGGTTATCCTATTTTCCTATAATTTTTATTTATCTTTTCCCCTCTATTCAAAATGTCACCTTGCCATGTATTAAAATGCCAAGTATCCATTTTCTGTTGTTCATCTAATTCTGAAAAAAATCATACTATTTTAATTACTAAATCTTCCTAATAAAATTTCTCACTTGTTAGGAAACTGTATTGTTCCTTATTTCAAAACTGATAAAGTTATTCTTCTATATCACTTTAAAATGAATTTTAGATCTCATTTCAATTTTTTCATGAACTTTTTCTTTGAGTTTTCCCTGCAGTTCTACTAGTCTTGTGTATTATTTGGGGAAGAATTAAAAAGTTTGCAACATCAAATTTTCCATCAGTGAATATTATTTACCTCTTCATCAATTTGATTCTTCAAATTTTAGGGCCACTAATCAAATTTTTCTTCAGCAAATTGTTCAGTTGTATCTCTCAGGCTACAGCTTTTTCTTATGACTAAGTATGCTTAGTTATATATTCATTTCTGTAAAAGAAACATTTGCTGATTGGAACTGGGAACTCATATGGGTATGTTCACCACATATCCTATCCCTTGTATGGACAGATGGACTGCCGGGTTCCTGGTATTGGTTAGGTCCTGTTACAGAGACGGACTCCTTTTGGTGTGTGCGGGAAATCCTATGATTGCAAAGTGAGGATGACTTTAAGTGGAGTGGCAGGAGATAGGTAATTTGAGTTTATTTCACTGCTGGGAAGAGCTGGACTATGGGTAAAAGTATAGGCTCATAGTACACTCTAATGAAGCACATTTTTCCTCTGCTCAGAGTAAGAAAAGAATCCTCACAGTTATGATTGGAGGCAGGTTGTTGCAGCCAGCTGGTGTGTACATACCAGGCAGAGGGCAGACTGTCTGGCCCAGCTGTCATGGGCAGTCCATTACTTAATTATCCTAAATGGTGTTCTATAACCCTCTGGTTTCTGTTCTTGCCAATTTTAAGCCTAGAGTTTTCCTTGTAGGAATGGATCCTACCTCTGATAAAGCCTTGTCCTTTGTGTGAGCTTTGGTTTTCTCTGTTCTGTTTTATCTTTGTTATGGTGCTATTCTGCTTCTTGTCTTTCAGAAAAAGGAAACTTTCTGGTCAAGCACTCATTACTTTTACCACTGCTATGATTTATCTTAATTTAGTATGAGTTTACTCTTATTTTAATGCATTTTTATGTTTGTGAGTGTATGAATAATCAGAGAGGAAATTTATATATTTAGATGATGTAATTTAGATATTTAGAATTTTATTTATTATTTATTGTTTTTTCTTTTTATTTAAAAAAATAAAAGTACAAAAACATATTGACAAACAGACACCAATTAGCATAGAAAATAGTACAATCACAACTAATCTACAGACAAGGTGATATGGTCTCAACAGTGGTTATTGCTTTATCCATTGATATCTTCGAAGTGTAAATATATGAACCCATATACAGACATGCAAATTTAGTCAGACAATTAATCCTCTCAACAACAGAAAAAACACAAAAACCAAAAATCCAAAGACAAAAAACAAAACAGGCAAACAACAACAGCAACAACAACAACAAAA
>PVLD010037211.1:0-10416 GCA_004027595.1 Dinomys branickii
ATGAAATTCATGAATAAATTATATTTGCTACTACTCCTGAAAACTTACCTTCAAAAATCTCCTGCTCAGTGCGGGTTTGGGACTGCAGATAGTTTTTACCAGTGCACAAATTCCTGCAGTCCACTGAACCCTTCTTTTCTGTCACATTTTAAATCCAACTTAATAAGGAAGATGTTTGGTAATGAGACTAAAAATAAACATATGACCAAAAATACTGACCACATAGATGTTGAGGCTGAAACTGATTCCATGGCCTTAGATATTCATCAAAATAACACAGTCTTTAAAAATTTTTACTTTTTGCCTTTGAAAATGCCAGAGTTGTTATTTATCACTTCTGATTTTAGAGTTGTATTGAAAAACATTTCATTAATGATTAATTTTGCTTTGTATCTAAGAAATAAACTTGGGTACTATGTACTGTTCTTTCAAAATCTTTGGAAATAAATCTGAAGTAAGAAAGTAGCTTTTTATAACATTTAGAAAAATTGTAGTTTGCCATTTTCCTTTTGTCTTCCCCATAATTACTTCCCCATTAAGAGAAGCCAATGTTCTGGATCTTAAGATTTTATGCTTGTTAATCCAGGCAAAATATAGGCTGTGATATGAGAGAAAGCCATGGATATAAAAGAAGACCTGGAACAGATTCACTTGTGGCAGACTGGTACTGTCACCCTATCGGACAGCTTCTTTCACAAAGCCAGGGTTAGATGTGCCCTCCATATGAAAATGATGTACATAAATACCATTTTTTTAAATAGTAAGAATTCAAATGACAACTACAAGTGGCAACTTCTGATAATTTAGGTTATATAAACAAAGCGCCAAATTGTAAAAAGAGAGGGATCAGAGAGGATACGAGATCATTTTAATACTTTAAAGTCTGTAATTGCAACTATCAAGAAAAGTAGAAAAATGGCCCCTATATATGAATGGAAAAGATCCAAGTAGATTATAGTTCTTTGAAAATTCAGAATTAATATAGCTACCAAAACGAGGTAAATAGCAAAATTGCTTCTATTTACATGTGTAGAAGACAACCAAAATGAGTTCTTTCTCTAAAGGAGAGTTGCTCTGGGTCCAGCATTTACTTATGTTTAAGAAATCAAGAAGCTGGCTGGGTGTGGTAGTGCACGCCGGTAATCTCAGCACTCAGGAGGCTGAGTCAAGAGGATCATTGTGAGTTTGGGGCCAGCCTGGGCTAAATAGTGAGTCCAAGCCAGCCCGAACTGCGTAGAGAGAACCTGTCTTAAAAAAAATCGAAAAGCAAAACAAAAGCAAGAACCTATCCTGAATTTTTTAAAAAATGTCTATTTTGGCTTTCCTACCCTACACATAAATTACACACCTCAAGTGGGATTAGGGGTGCATGTCTGTAATCCCAGCTATTAGGGAGGCTGAGGCAAGGGCATCACAAGTTCAAAGCCAGTCTGCACAAGTTAGTGAGATCTTGTCTCCAAACAAAAGAGACTGGGAAGCTAGGGTGGGAAAGTTAACAGTCTTGGAGGCTGAAGCAACTGAGTAAGACTGTTTCAAATTTAAAAATGGGCTGGAGATGTAGCTCAGTGCAGAGGACCTAGGTTCAATCTCAGGTACCACCAAAGAAAAAAATTGTATGTCTAAATTAAAGGATACCTCTTTCAGAGAAAAGCACCCAAGAAGGCAATCCTTACGTAGTTTCCAACGGGGTGTTGTAGTCAACGTAGGTGGCTCTTTAAGTCATCCAACTTTTTAGTTTAAACCAGACATAGGGCATTTAGAATAGATATTGTGGGTGAGGACTTGAATTCCGTTGGAATTAATAGCTCTAGAAATGTTGGTAATACATAAAGCAATGATTGCAAACCTATGGCATGAGAGCTATGGCTGGCACATAGAGCCCTTTCTGTCAGCACGTGAGCCAAGTTGCCATAGCAGCCAAGCACTGGATATTTAGATTTCATTGCAGTGTTGCCACTTTTTGATAAATAAGTGAGTTTTGGGTTGCAGTTTGGTCACTTAGAGTCTAAAAGTTTTGCCATCACAGACATAGAGCATGATCTAAACTACCAAAAGCCTCAAGTGTATAGAAGTGGTAAAACCATGACTGCACAGTCAACAGGAAAGAAGAAATACCAGCAAGTGTATTAACCACAAGGGGGAAAATAATCCCATACTTAGGAAGAATACACCCTTTCCTTCAAGAATTGATGGACCTGCTCTAAAAATATTGTTTTGCAAAAGTGTATGTTAGCACAAGGTAATAAGCCTATCATATTTAAAAAGCAGTGACTATGATGTTTTTTAAAAATCCATAAACTTTATGTTTATGTCTAGATGAGGCCATCCTAAAGGGACTATTTTACAAAACCTAGGTAAACAGATTGTGTATATCTTGGGCAGAAAAAGAACACTTAGATTTTCACTTTTTTTCTGGACTGATGATGATAATGCTATGCAATACTAATTCAAGCCCCACAAATTTGAAATTAAACATTCGATACCTTACTGGAGTCAAGTGTTATCTATGTGCTATCTACATAAATGAGGAATGGCTGAGTATTATAACAAGGCCAAACGGGTGCAGGTGGGAGTGAGCAATTGTTTGTTGTATCTTAAGAAAACTTTCCTTAAATGTTCTAGACTTCCAAAGATACATGCATTCATGCTAATAATTAAATATTAGTTTTACTTATTTCTCAGAGAAATATGAAGGTCCGTATTGGTAATGTTAGCTAACATCTTATGACTAAGCATCTCTGGAAGTAAATTTTCATTTACCACATTCTGCAATTAATTTATCTACTACATACCATCTCTATATCCTTTTAACGGGGCTGTAATTTTCCACTGTGATACTATTTTTCCATTAGTCTCAGGCTAGAGCAGTGAGGGTGGAGAAGAAGGGAGGCTAGTCATGAAGGAAAATGTAGTGGAACCAGCCTAGTAAGCATCTCAGTTGAAAGGCAATGTTTCTAAAGTTAAATCCCTTTTTAGCAAAGTACAATTATTTCTCTTACTTTCACTGTGGACTGCTTAGCATGCATATACTGGTCACCTAATCAGTAAAGGCCCTATGTGTCCTTGTAGATTTTTAAGTGGGTGTCTTGGTTACTTTTCTTTCGTTGCTGAGACAAAATACCCAATGCCCAAAGTTGAGGAAGGAAAGGTTTATTTAGCTTACAGTTTGTGGAGGTTTCAGTCCATACTTGGCTGGTTCTGAGGCAGAGTGACACCTGGCAGAAAGAAAACGTTCATGGCAGCAGAACACAGCAAAAAACAACCAGCAAAAAGGAGGAATGGTGGGCCAGCAGGCTCTTTCCTTTCCTTACATTGTAAACAGGCTACCCCCACCCAGCAGGTGTGTAGCTCTCACATACTCTCCATTCCCTCCTCTTCCACAGGCTCAGGATGTGTACCAGGTAAGCACCTTGGCTTCCTGCTGAATCACTCAGCCAAACCTCTGGACTCCCCAAGTTGACACAATTTATCAACCATAGCAGTGGGGAAGGGAAGCCCAGATATCATCCGTTCAAACTGACTGGAAAAGTAGAATAGCCTTGTGTGGGACAAGAAATCATTACAGCTACTGTAGCAGAAAAGAAAGTGAGTAGCTAATTCATTGTTGCTTCGAAAAGTATGCCCACTTGCTGGCCTAAGAAATACTTGTGACTTTGAAGATACTTGTATTTCTTAGGATGCCTACGCTGTCAGGGAAATCCATACTTCCAGAGAAGCACCTGGTCTCGGAAAAACCTGTACCTCTAGAGATGACAATATTTCTAAAGAAGCCCTTGGCCTCAAAAATACCCATGTTTCCAAGAGTACTAGTGACCTCAGAGATACTCAAATCTTCAGAGAAACCCACAGCTCCAAAAATGCCCGTATCGTCACAAAAGTCAATGGCCCTAGAGATATCTGCATCTCCAGAGATGCCCACGGCTCCAGAGATGTCCACATTCCCAGACATATTTATGGCCTTAAGGCTGCTTATGATCCTACAGCAGTTATGGTAGAGGTCTGTACACTGGCTTTCTGCTTGATCCACCTAAGCTCAGAGGCCTTCCCTGGAAATGGTTCCATTCTGCACCAAGGTATTTAAGTCTCCATCAATACCAATAAAGCCAAGACAATTGATCAAAGGCCTTCCCAGATGCTACAGTAATAAATTCCCCAACTGAGAGCAGATATAGACCTATTCTGATGGCTCATCATAAGCTTGCAATTTCTGTCTCAGAAGCAAAGAATAGTTGATAAAAAGACAAAGAGTATCGTGGGTAAATATTACACTGACCTGCAAAGATCCTGCAGCTATCACATAGCACCAAGTTACCTTTTGTCCCTGCTCCATGCTCCTAGTTTTTCCCTTATCATTTGTCATGAAATAACTTCAAAAGCCTTGTATCTATAAGAGTCCTCTTTTCTGGTAAATTCAATTTCATTCTGTGATTAAAGAGGGAAAGGGAAATGATCAGTAACATTTATTGAATACTTCTGCGTGGTGGGTACTTATAGTATTTCCTATTACTCTTAAAGAATCTATTAGGTATTAACTATATTTTACAACAAAAACGGAGGAAACAGGCTCAGAGAAGTTTAGTAAGCCACTCAAAACTACACATTCAGGAAGTGGAAAGCTAGGGTCTGAACCTATATCTTGTTATTGCCAAAGTCTATGACTTGTTTATTACTTCATGCTACCTCGTAAGTATACTCCTAAGTATATTTTCACTTTCAGGGTAACAATGACTCACTAATACTTTATCACAGTGATTTTTTGCTATCATAGGCCCTCTGAAAATATGAAACAAGAGAGCTGGGGATATAGCTCAGTGTCATTAGTATCTGCCTGAAAATATGAAGCAAGTGATAGATGCCCACTGCAGAAAAATATAGGCATGTCTCTTTGTTGCATAAACACACACACACACACACACACACACACACACACACACACAAGTTGTTAGACATAATTTAAGGGGATTCACAGATCTTGAAAGCTCATCTATGGCTACCTATGGGCTCATGAGCTTTAATTAAGAGCTTCTGCCATTTTTATTTTCCTGGAAATCACAATCAAATCCTGGAAAGCGTAGTGATTTTCACCAAATATATTCTGGCTAGGTGGTTGGGTGTATCTTTTAAAGTTTTCTTTTTGTATTTTATTATGTATTTTCTAACTTTACAGGTGTGGTTTTCAAAACATCAATAGAATGGAATGTGTGCTAATACTATGGTCATTTCTGGTTTTCTTCACTATTAAAAAGTGAAGTTAAATATATAGAGAGATAGAGATATATAGATACAGATACAGATATATAATGGTATGTGTGTATATGTGTATTTGTCCAGAGTGTGATGTGAATCCATCTGAAATGACTGTCCTTCAAAATTTGCATAAGGATAAGTGCTCAGGCTGATTCTAGAAGAGGGAGCCTTCTCTGAGGGCCTTGTAGAAATTGCTACTAAGAGTTACAGTAGGAGGTCAGAGGCCCTAAGAAGATTCCCCAACTCTCAATTCTCCTGAGGGCTGCACTATCCCAGGCCTGTTTATTTCCTATGCTTTTAAATTATGCTTTGTATTTAAAATTTTATACAAATAACCAGTTGTTAACTCCCAACAGGAAATTTAAAATTTGAGATAAGATATAATCAAAACGTTTATTTTCACAATAAAAAGGTAATTATTTACTTATTAGCTGGAAAGAAGCTATCTTTTATTTGGCATAAAGTGAGTTCATACCCAATTCTTAAATAGTGCACCTTCTCTAAGAATTCTTTTCCAAGATATATCCCTTCCCTGACCTTGAAATAAATCGTTAGTATCCCTATATTCCATGAGTAGCTCAGAATGTTCCATATTTTGAATAGAAACCCTGTTGACTTGTTTAAATTGTAATTAAATCAAATGTCCAACTTTAGTTTTGCTGTCATTGTTAAACAAAATCAACAAAGACAACATTGTTATTCAATGATTAGAATTTGCCATCTACATGGTAAAGGAATAAGATTTCTTATTTCTTTGATAAGGATTTTCTTAATTGGAAATATACCAAACACATTGTTCTTAGTTCTACACTGAAAGTATTTTACTTATTTTCTTGATAGATAATAAATGCCAGTGTAATTTCTTTGTCTTTTCCTCTTATTTAACCTAATTATTCTACCGAAAACTAAAAAAGAGCTAACTCACTTTTTTGGACTAACTGGGAGAGATATTTACTACATTATAGAAAGAAAAGAAGTTATGCCCTGAACTTTGTAAACACAGGACACTTAGAAACCAAAGGGTATAGTGTGCTAGCCAGGTAAAATTCTACAAGTACTAATTCAATTCCAAATAAGCTAGACCTACCCAGAAGGGGCAAGAAAATCTCTTGGGGACCTTCCTCCTCTCACCTTTTCTACTTCAAGGGTATCTGCCTCCAGCACTGCTCTTTGTTTCTTAATTTCCAAGAGAGTCTTTAGAATACTCTGTGCTGCAGCCCTTTGTCAAAATGGTTATACATCTCACACTAGAACCTTGAATAGAAAAACAAAAACAAAAATGGGTTAGTTTTTTTGGAGGAATTGATTGTTAATATTCTCATTTTCCTGAGAAAATTTTAGCGTGGTAGCTGGGAAGATCTCAAATGTAACATTTTAATGAACAGATAATTTTTGTGGGAGCTCAGAATGACAGAATGCTGATATGTATGTGTACTATGAAAGCCAGGCTTGGAGGTTTCAGTTTGAAACAAGGGCTTCATTGGCAGTTAGACTATAGACCAAAAATTACCCATCATGCTCTATTTGCAGCTTTCTAAGACTTCAAAATCCTGCATCTCTAACCTTTCCAAATCTCCTACAAATCACTTCCAACAACTTTTAAACCACATTATTTGTCAAGTACAGTCATAGCAATATCCTGTCTTCTCTGGTATCATTTTTCTGTATTAAACAACTTCCCTGTTGCTGAAAAAATTCCTCACACCTGAAATTTAAAGAAAGAGAGCTTACTTGGTTCACAGTTTCAGAGGGTTCAGTCCAGCATCATCTAGCTGGCAGTAAGGCAGAAGCATTAAGATGGAAAAAAGATGTTGATGCAAAACTGCTTATTTTATGTCACCAGGGAAGCAGAGCAGGAGAACAGTGCCAGAGAGGAAGGGGCCAAGGCCTATATACAATGTCCAAGGTGATGCCCCAGTGATCCACCTAGACACATTCAAAAGGAGGCTTTACTAATTTTCTGGGTGTTTCTCAATCCAGTTAAATGGGCATATCACAGTTAACTGTCACAAACTTCCCTGTGAGAAATTCAAATGCTAAGATGTGAAACCAGCCACAGTGAAACTGGTAGGAAAATCAGAAGCACTCCTCATAATCCCAACTTTTAGCATAAGTGTCACAGGGTACAGAATGAATCCCAAATTTTAGTTTCTATGCAAGGAAGATTGCTGTATTTCTCAACTGTTTCAAGAACTGATAGTGTCTGGTGTATGATACCCTGGGGACTGCAGAAAACAAGCATGCAGGCAGACATCATAGCTTCTGCTCTGAGTTCAACAAAGAGGGAGTGGTTGAAAATCTTGGCTCCTAGATTCTCTTGGGGAGGGAAAATATTGGGCCATACATCCAATATTCCAACTTTTTGAGAAGCTATAGGCAGATATCTGTGCTTCCTGTCTAGGAGCACTGATATAACTGGGCACACTCTAATCACTTGGGCATTTCTAAGAACAAAGACAGCACTTTAGACTAAAAAGAAAATGTGAAAGGCCTATAGAAACACTGGAAAGGTTGATTGGTGAGGGTTTTCTCTCCTACATGACCAATGGAAGTAAGACTAAAGAAATGGCACTTTTTTCTTGATGCAGATATACACAGAATCAGAGAAAAACATTTTAAAGAGTAGGACCTGGGTATGGTGGCATATACTTGTAATCCCAGCACTCGGTAGGCTGAGTCAGGAGGATTGCTGTGAGTTTGAGTCCAGCTTCGGCTACATAATGACTTCATGGCCATCCTGGACTGCATAGTGAAACCCTGTCTCAGAAAAGCAAAAATAAAATTGTGGGAAACACAACCTACACAAAAGAAAAAGGAAAACTCCAGAAACTGATTCTAACAAAGTGAAAATATATTAATTATATAACAAGACTCAGAATACTCACTATTGAAAGATCCAATGAGTTCAAGACAATAATCCATAAATGAAATAAACATTTCAACAAAGAGGCAGTTATTTTAAGAATGAAAAGTTTTTTTACGAACTATAGTAAGGTATATGTGCACCTATGTTTATAGCAGCACAATTTATAATAGCTAAATCTTAGAAACAGTCCAAATTCCATTAACTGTGGAATGGATAAAAAGGATGTGGTATTTTTATACAATGGAGTATTGCTCAGCTATAAAGAAAGATAATCTAGAGGCTTTTATAGGTAAATGAATGCAACTAGAAACCATACTTATCAGTGAAATAAATCATATTCACTTGTGTAAACATTGTATTTCCTCCCTACTACAAGAACCTGAAAGAGTAAATAAAATCTGAAAGGTACAATAGATACTGTGTGAGTTGGGTGTGGTGGTGCATGCCTGTAATCCCAGCATTCAGGAGGCTGAGGCAGGAGGATTGTTTTGAGTTTGAGACCAGCCTGGGCCACAAAGTGAGCTCAAGGCCAGCCTGAACTGCATAGCGAGACCCTGTCTCAAAAAAAAAGTGGTAATACAATAGATACTGTGAAAGGGAAAAGAAACTGCTCAAATAAGAAGGAGCAACTGGGATGAAGGAGGGGAGAAGAAAAAGACAGAGGGCAAGAATACATATATATACAAGATAGGATCATTGTACAACTAGTATCTGTTCGTTTATTGAAAGGAACTATTAATGTGTAATTGTTTGATCAATCTTGCATGTCTATATCTGGCTATATGTGCAACCATTTTGAAGATGACACTGTGTAGTATAACAACCATTGTTAATATCCTATCACCATGTTTTAAAATTCTGTATCATTTTTATTACTCTTTATACTATTTTATTTATGTATTTATTTTTGTTATGTTGGTTTTTTTAAATATGAAAAACTATTTATATGTATATATAAGGATAGCTGGAATAGGTGTACTGCTCATGTCTGTATTTCTTTTTCTTGACCAATTTTACATGCTTGAATTTGGTAATTAGAATGACTGATCTGAAAACAATATGCTGTATAAGAACCATTGTTGAACTACAATTTTGTATGGTGAAGCTCTGCATCATTTCCAATGTTTATTATTTTTAATTTTTTTACTTGTTACTGTCTTTGATTGATCAATCTTGCATTCTTATGTCTAATGCACTGAGCAACTTTCTTGAAGAGAACAGTATGTAATATAGTAATCATTGTAAATTTCTATCATTTTGTCTTGAGGTTATGTATCATTTTTGTTGTTTTTGTGTTCATTGTTGTTTTCTCAGATTTTTAATTTTAAAAACCACAGTAAGACCCCTACTTATGAATGAATTTTGTTCTGGGAGAAGGTTCATAGGCCAGTGTCGCTCATAAGTCTGACTATGACTTTCACACAAATATACAAAGTATAAGAAATCAAACACACATACACACATACAAATACTGTAAATTATTTGTACTAGTAGACACATAAACTATTCTGCAATTTGTTTGCATCAATGAATGTTCATAATGTGAGGTCTGTGCATATCTGTAAAAGTTTGCAGCTCAAATGTTCTAAAATCAGGGACTTAATGTATATTTTTATTACTGTCCATTAATGTGACAAAATATTAGGCTTAAATGTGGTATTTTCATGCGTGCATATAATATAATTTGACCATATCTATCTTTTTATTGCTGTCCCTTAAACTCCCTCACACCCTCCTACCCTTTTCTCTTATTTCCTACATAGTGTCTAAGAGTAGTATCCCTTCTACATTTATGCCACTTTTTTTGGTCTAAATATTAGGGAAGAGAAAGTGATTCTTATCTTTTTGAGTCTGACTTAGTTAAGACAAAGATTTCCAATTCTTATAGGCAGATAATATAATAGGCGAAATAAATAATTCAATACATGAGTTCAACACAAGATTAGGAGAAAAAAGAATTTAAAAAAATGAAAAACAATTATTTAAAACTATCCAGTCAGAGAAACATAAAGAAAATAAAAACTAAAAGATAAAAGGAAAGACAATTTAAGGACCCTGTGGAACATCATCTAGCACACCAATACATCCTTTGTTACATTGATTCCTAAATATTTCAATTTCTTGGATGCTATAGTAAAAGGTATGGTTTCCTTAATTTCTCTCTCGGTCTCTTTGTTGTTTTGTGTATAGGAATACTATTCATTTTTGGGTGTTGACTTTGTATCCAGCTACTCTGCTCAATTTGTCTATTAATTGAAGCAGTCTTCTTGTGGAGATTTTGGGGTCTTCCGTGTAAAGTATCA
>PVLD010037212.1:0-10416 GCA_004027595.1 Dinomys branickii
TATACTTTGACAGTGCCCACTGCCCGGGATGGCTCGGCCCCATTAGCAGGGGGGCCCCGTGGTGGCTCCATGGAGCCTAAGACTTTGTCAAGACGGACTGAGGTGGGGCTCGGCAGATGCCATGGGTCTTCTAGGAAACAGTAGGCAGAGGACTGTAAGGGTCTAGTAATGAGAGCCTGAAGCAAAATAGCAGGAGACAACATAAAATTTCAACTCCAGTCTCCCGTTGCCCTCTGTCGTCTAGTTTCCACACCACCCCAAGGACCCTGTTAACACCTGAACTCTACCCAGTCCCTCCTTTGCTCAGACTCTCCTGCTGCTTGTCTCATTCCTGGGTGCCAAGGTCACAGAATCACTGTAGTGAGGCAGCAGGACACAATGGGAGGCAGAACACGTTGTCCTGGATGGTACAGTACACAAGACTCTGTGCTGGGGACAAGGAACTCAGCACACACTGCATGGGGGTGTTGGGTACATAATGGGCATGAACAGGCTGTACTGTTCATTTTAATGGAGTGCAGATAGAGGTGGCCCAGAAAGCGAGACGAGAAATGCTGGGTCATTAGATCGTGCCCTTAGTGTGGGAGAAACGGAGGACAGATCAGGGTTCTTAAAGGGCACCGTGGGCACCCCTGAGTCCTAGATGTAGCTGATGGTAGGATCACAGACGCTGTGTTAGGTGGCTAATTGGGGCCATCAGACCCTGTGATGAGTTCATAGGAGGTCACTATACTGAAGGGAGATGTAATAGGAGTCACTAAGGACTTTAATGGAGAGAAGGGTAGGTAATAGGGCTGGTAAGAGTGGCTCAGCAGACATCGTTATGGGGAATGGAAAAGGAAGGTAATGGTGTTAAAGTGAGAAATAAGGAGGTAAGGTGGAAGTAAGGCCTCCAGAAATCATCCTGACAACTAATGACAGCAGACTACTGATGTAAACTTAGTGAGGGATCGCAGCAGGATGTTGGAGAGAGTAAAGGAGGGGTGATGGGGAAATCTTCAGACTTCTCTAGGGGCTCAGACACTGATCCACAATACGGAGCCGTATCTCCATGCATTCCCTGGAGCTGTTAAGGAAGGAATTTTAAGGGGTTTAGACGTGAATCTGGACAATATACGACCAAGCCCCAGGCCCCATTCGGCCTGGCACTGCCTCGAAGGGCATCAGCTCTGCGCAGGCGCATGGCCACTTGCTCGCGCTGCGGGCGAAACCATCAAGGCAGCTCTGTCCGCCCCACCCCCGCGGGCGAGGATGGTCTCGCCTCG
Organism: Dinomys branickii; assembly: GCA_004027595.1. Taxonomy (NCBI): domain Eukaryota; kingdom Metazoa; phylum Chordata; class Mammalia; order Rodentia; family Dinomyidae; genus Dinomys; species Dinomys branickii. The sequence goes on from PVLD010037212.1 coordinate 1,266, forward strand.
GGTCAAACCACTCCTCTGGTTCCGGGCGGTGGGGGGGGGGCGCCAGGGTCCAGGCGCAGCTATCCTGGAGCTGAGTTTTCAGTCCGGGCTCCCTGCTAGTGCCTCGCGGCCACTCCAAAAACCTAAAGCTACCGGGCCCGCCCTCACCTGTCACACCGATACAGCCTCCAGCGCCTCCATCTTGGGCCTGTCTTCTTGTTTCCTCACAGAGTCCGCCTCCACCGCCCCTCGGATTTTGGCCATTGGCTCTGCGGGACTCAGCCCTCCATTCTTATTGGATTATGGTCATGCCAGTCAAGGCAGGACCAGAGGAATGTGGTCTTGTTCCGGATTAGCCGAGGTGGTTTGAAACGTCAGGGTCTGGGGTAAATTCGCACGTCCTGATTTGCGCAGGCGCATCAGGGCGCGAAGTGCGGGCTGAAGGCTTTAACCCCAATCCTGCCAGGTAATAAAGAAGAGGGGGGGGTTTGTTTGTTTGTTTGTTTTTCCAGTCATTTGAGGCACACCTTAAAGTGTAAGAATCTGGATGGAGAAAACCTTAAATGTAAATTAGGGCCAGTATTCTAAGTACACTTTCAGGACTTTTGTGTCTCAGTTTTACCGTCTATGAAATGGGTTGTTCAATTTTTACCAGCTATACAAGACAGTAGTTATAGCCTTTGATAACTGTGGGTCTCTGGTGTGGCTGGAGCTAGAAGGGGAGGTCTATCTCCTTTAGGAGCCTTGGAAAGGTATTGATGAGGATCTGAAAGGGAAGCCATAGGTGGCCGCGTAGAAAGGGAATTGTGGATCTGGAATGGCACACAGTGGCTGTCAGTGTGTGGAGGTGGGGAAGGATACTTTTATTTTTCAGTTGAATTTTCCCTGGTGTCAAGAAGGAGACTTTCAGGGGCTGGGGATATAGCTCAGTGGAATATGCGCCTGCCTCGAAAGCGCGAGGTCCTGGGTTTGATCTCTATTCTTGCAAAAAAAAAAAAAAAAAAGACTTTCCCCTTTTCTTGGAGCATTTCCTTCAAAAAGCTTGTAAACATGTTTTGTGTCCATTTAAGATGTTTGTACGTCTCTTTACAAGCTAAGTACTGTAGGATTCTCTTCAGAACCCGGGGATATTCTCCTTAAGGGCCTTGGAGCTATCTCTTTGAAATGTAAACAACAGAAATTCCTACCTCCGCGTCTGTAGGAATTTCGTCGGCTTTCCTAGCTCCAAGTTGTTACCTGCTTGTCATAAAGATTGGAATCTTAGTTTTCCTTTGGGTAAAGGCAATTGTGTTTCCTTACAGGCGTTAGGGCGACCTGTCTGAAAGGTAAACAACAAAAATAACACCCCTGTCTCCCTGGGAATTTCATCTGTGTGCCAGGTTTTAAGTTGTTACCTGCTAGTCATAGATATAGGAGCCTTAGTTTTCCTTTAGATAAAGGCTTTTAACTAAAAGATGGCCACCCCAATTACTAGCCAAACTGGGGTGAACTGCGTGTTCCCAACCAAGCAGTGCTGTCAACTTTTCTTACTTGAGGACAAGTTAATGGTTACTTTGAGAATGTGTATATAAATATTATATCTGCCTGGAGATACAAACCCAAGTTTTTCTGCCCTTGAAATCTCTTCAGGAGATTGCTTGTGATGTACAGCACAGTCTCATTAAATGCTTATTCAGTAATAAAACTGCTTCTTTCCTTCTATTTTGATGGAAAGACTTCACTGGGTTGGCACAAAATTTTCTTTTTTAATCCTTTCCTCAAGGGTGTGAATGGCCTTTTTTTTAAAAGTGACTTCATTCTGTTTAGAGCATCACAGAACCGCTCAGTGCTGAAATGGGAACAATCTGAGAGAAAGGTTACTAGATGAGGGAGCCTTAGCTTGCTTCAACATGTGTTTATTCTCCCTATTAGAAGAGACTGAAAAAAAAATAGAAGAGACTGAAGACAGGATGATGGCATACTGGTAAACACTAACAACCAGATCTCCAGGAGAAAAGCTCATTTGCAGCATTTGTCAACTGTGGTGTAAGGTGGGCGAGGTGGTGCACACCTGTAATTTCAGCAATGGAGAGGCTGAGGCAGAAGTTATGCCATGAGTTTGCGGCCATTCTGAACTACATAGTGAGCTCAAGAGCAGCCTGAACTACGTTGCAAGACCCTGTCTGAGAAAAAAAAAGAACTTGTGACATAAAGACTCGCACCATGCTACCAATTTGATGTCACTGAACCAAACTTGAGAAGAGATACACAAAATCAGCTGTGATAGGCTGGCCACATCATGCTACTGGACTATGTCCTCATAAAAGCTTGTATGTAAATGTCCAGATTAGCTTTATTCATGATAGCAAAGAAACTGAAAACAGCTTAAGTGTTCAACAAAGAGTTGACAAAGAAACACAACAATGAGATAATGGGCTACTGCTCAGCGATGAAAGGGAACACACTGTAGCACAATCTAGATAAATCTCCTAGATTTAAAATTGGAGGAAAGAAGCCAGATACCAAAAGAATTACTAGCAGGGTGTAGTGGTGCATGCCTATAATCTCAGCATTCAGGAGGCTGAGGGGGGTGGATTGGGAGTTCAAACAGCCTGGATGAAGTCATAAAGTGAGAGGAGAAAGGGAGTGCACGGGAAGAGATCGTTCCATTTGTGTGAAATTCTAAACTGCACCATAGTTGTTGAGGGAGAACAGGACAGGCATTGCTATTGCATGTGGTTTGTCCTCACCAAAACTCATGGTGCAATTTGACTGCCAATGTGGGGTGTTGGAGATGGAGCCTTTAAGTAGGACTAGGGGTTTTCTTTTGAGACTGGATTTGGTCTCCATTTGGAGAGTGGGTTTTTATAAAATATCTGGCACCTTTGTCCCCTCCTCTCTTCTCTACATGATCTCTTTCCTTCCACTTTCTGTCATAAAGTCCTCACCAGAAACCAAGCAGAGGTCTGCACCATGCTCTTGGACTTCTTGGCCTTCAGAACCATTGTCTTGATTATTTTTCTCATTGCTGAGGCAAAATACCTGACACCCAAAGCTAAAAGAGGAAAGGTTTATTTAGCTCATGGATTATGGAGCTGTTGCTCCATAATCAGCTGGCTCTAGGGCAAGGTGGCATGGCAGAGGGGCATCAAAGAAGAGAAAGAGTTCATTACAGGCAAAAGGCAGCAGAGCAAGTGAGGGACCAGTGACAAACCTCTTTCCATCCCTTATATTTTACCCAGGCTTCCCACCCTGGGTGACTAGCACTCACACCCTTAATGCTAGCATCACACCATGAGTTAACCTAGCATCACATTGTTGATCCCAGCAGCATACATGCTAGATCTAGCTAACCCACACAAGCCCCACCTATGACTGCATGAGGCTTTGAGGGGACATATAGATATAAGCCTAACAACCATGAACCAAAAAACCCTCTTTCTAAAATAAATGACCCAATGCCAGGTATTTCTGTGATAGCAACAGAGAACAGATGAAGATGGGCATAAAAGAATTGTCAGAGGTGATTGGAACATCCTGTACACGTTTGTCAAAAGTCATTGAACTGTATGCTGAAAATGGACATACATTTCACTGCATGAAAAATATACCTCATTAAAAATGATGGCAAAAATAACTTCAAACGTAAGCCTAAACATTTTGATTTCTTGCTGGTTCTTAGCAGTTAGACACATTAAAAAATTCTCTTTTCTAAGATGGAATGCCTGCACACCCCTGTCCCTAACCCGGTGCAGGCCTGCCTCGGTCCCTGGGAGACAGGAATAACTGTGACTGGAGCTCAGCGAGGGGGATGCAGTTTCTTCTTCTGTTCTACTTTTTTGTTTTTGAGACAGGGTTTTATATGCAGTTCAGGCTGGCCTTGAACTCACTTCTGGAGCGCAGGCTGGCCTCAAACTCACAGTGACCCCCCTGTCTCCGACCCGTGATGGGATTACAGGTGTGTGCCAACATGCCCGGCTATTTAATTTGTTTTAAAACTTCAATTTATAGACCATATTTGAAGACCTCTGACTCTTTTGCCCGATATTTACGAAAAGATGAGCACGATCCCAGTGTAAGCTCGCTGCACAGATGCTGTGTGGGAAAGGAGGGGAAGAGAGAGGTCGTGTAGGAGTGGGGGCTGAGATCCTTTCAGAGAAAACCCTTCTTAGTGATTTGTGCCAATCCCCTCCCAGCTCACAAGACATTAGTCAAGGACCTCACAAGTGCCCGACAAGACCTGAAGGCCTGTAAAGTCATTTGGATTTTAACATCGTCCTCGTCCTCGTCGTCGTCATCACACTGAAACGCTCACAAGCACCATGTACAGATGCTTCTCAAGGATATGAGAGAAAATAATCCTAAATTGAAAACGCATTTAACATACCTAACCTACAGACCATGGCACCTTCTCCTGAGCATTTAACCTACATTTGGCCAGAATAATTTAACAGAAAACCTACTTTCTAACCAAGTGTTGAATGGCTCATCTATTCCAGGGGCTGATCCCGGGTTGGGCTCACTGCCCCTGCCCAGCATTTCGAAAGGATGGGGCTGTACTTTGCTAGTATGTGGGAAAGATCCAAATTCACAGTTTGAAGTTGGGCTTCTACTGAATGTGTATAACTTTCACATCATTCTAACGCAGAAATTTAACCATCTAAGTTGGAGATTACCTGTATTCAAAATTTAAAGCCTAAACTGGCTTATGGTTTTCTGACATCCTCTTCGAAATTAATCAGCCTAGAAATAGTCAATGATTTAAAAGTAGTTGCTGGGGCAGGTGCACTGGTGCATGCCTGTTAATGCCTGCACTGGGGAGGCTGAGGCAGTAGTTTTGCTATGAGTTCAAGATTAGTCTGGGCTACAAAGTGAGTTCAAAAGCAGCCTGAACTACATAGCAAGGCCCTATTTCACCCCATCAAATTAGTTGCTGGTTATTATTCTATAAGAACAATTTAACATTTTAAGCTTTATTATAGTTTAATTTCCAATTTTACATTCACAGAAACTTATCTTAAAAAATGAAATCTGAAGCGTTCACCAACTGCTGTTGTAACGCTAATCATTTTATAGTTGAAGAAACTGAGGTTCACGCTGTCCTAACCTGAGGGATAAGGACAGTACGCCAGGAATTCCAGTTTGATTTGTGTTTAACAAGAGTGTAGGCCAGAGACTCCTTCTTAAGGCATCTCAGATCCCCCCAGCAGTCCTTGTGTGCCTGAGCACCTCTTCCAAAACCTGCCCTTCTCACTTCCCGTCGCGGCCGCCCCTGCTGCGCCTAGAAAGTGCTATCATTGAGTTCCCAGACCACTGCCTCTGGCTCACTACCCATTTTAGGAGAAATACCCGCGCACAAACATTTGCCTGAGCGCAGACCACCGGCTGACTCAGCCACCGCAACAACCACCCAGACCCCCGACGGGCAGCAGGATCAACCAATGGCAGCGCAGCAGAAAGCAGGCATTGAGCTACAGTGGACATGGATAGGTTCTACCTCAGCTCCAGAACCTCGGACAGACCAATCGCTGTGCACAGGAGGTGGTGTTTGGGACTATTCCAGCCAATGAGAGGTGGAGTGAGCCTGGATTTTCCTACAGACCAACAGTTCAAGGTTGCTTTCTCGTTAGGGGTAAAGCCACCGTAACTGTTCTGTTTAAAAAGCTTTAATAAAGGTAGAGCATGGAAATTTCCACTACTAGCTATTCCTGAAGAGATTTTAAAAAAACACACAGCCTTGAGGTTAGAAATGTAGGTCATTCATAAGTGAACCAACCATTAATTTTTCTTATAAAAAATCTTTAACAAAATGAAATAAGCAGTAATTTGAATTGGCTATCCCTGCGTTCTAAATTGATGAAAAATATACCGTTAAACCAATAGACAGTGTTCTTTAGTCATTTAAAACGTTCATTATATGTTATATACTGTACTTTTGCATTTTTTATAAAATTAAAAGATTTTAAATAGGTTTTATATGTTCAATTATGAAGCTGAAGGATCAGATAAGTGGAAAAATAATGAAATCAAATGAAAGGTCTACAATTTTATTATTAAAGATTTACTTTGATGAGGACATCGTTTGGTAAGTACAATTATTTCTTTTTCTGTTTTTGGTGCCAGTATGAAAATAGCTGAGCAAAGGGATCAATAATTATACAGCTAGTTGGGTGTGGTGGCACGAGCCTGTAATCCCAGCACTTGGGATGCTGAGGCAGGAAGGTTGCCGTGTGTTCAAGGCCAACCTGGGATACATACACAAGCTCAAGGCTAGCCTGGACTACATAGTGAGATCCTGTTTAAAAAAAAATTATACAGAAAACATCTCATGTAGTTCATTTATCCAGAAATGAGAACTATTTGGAGTATGTTTGTCTTAAATTTAAATTACAATCATTTTATAAATTGAACCAAGCATTTGTTAAATATGCGTGAAGTCAGCCAACAGGTGTTAAATATTTCACCTGAGACAGGTGGTGAACCCTATTGTGGGTCAGTATGTATGGAACCTGAATAAATAAATGTAACCTCAGGAATATTGTTACAAAATGCATTTCTGAACAATACCAAAAGTAGGCATTTCAAAATCACTTGCATTAGCTGGGCATAGTGGTACAGGCCTATAATCCCAGCGCTATAGAAATTGAGGCAGGAGGATCAAACATTTAAATCCAGCCTGGGGAATTTAGCAATTTAGTGAGGCCCTGGTCAAGTACAAAACCATTTCTCATGGCGCATCTAGTTAAGAGTGTGAGTATCCCCAATGCCCTACTATGTGCGAACCCAGACAAGTTGTTACCCCTCTCAGTGTCTCAGTTTCCTCATTTAAAATTGTTTTTCAGTACTGGGCATCGAACCCACGGGCACTCTACCATTGAGCTACATCCCAGCCCCTTTTTTCTTTTTTTCTTTCGAGACTCTCTAAGTCTCGAAATTGTGATCCTCCTGCCTCAGCCTCTTAAGTACCTGGGAGTACAGGCTTGCATCACTCTGCCCCCTGTCCATTCGTCATTTAACCTAAGCATAAAACAGTCTCCGAGTCTTTGAGGCTTCCATCTGAAGGCTCCTGTGTCACATAAAACTTTGAATACATTTATTATTTTGTTTGTTGACCTGTATTTTATTGTAGCAATGTTGTCCCTCACCCTCATAATGGGTGAGGAAGGGGATCATAGTCTTTCCTGCCCTTTTGTAATCATATGGCTATTTCCAGTCTCTTGCTTCTCCTAACTTATGTTTTCTTTTTTGAAAATGGGATATTCAAAACAAAAGAACCACACTGTGTAAAATATGGGCAATAAAAGAACGTAACAAACAGCATAATCTCTTCACTAAGAATCACTGTTTACCATTGTGATGTGTTCTTTTTAATGTAGTTTCCCTATCTCTATGTCTTTTAAATGCATTTTAAAAGAACAGGAATCTTGGGAAAAATGCCAGGATATAAAATACTTGTTGTCCAAGTCACATAATAGGCGTCTTTTCCCAAGCCACTAGTTATTCTTAGAAACCATTTCTACCACCTCCATGACTAAAAGGAAGCACAGCCGCCATCTGTCCTTAGTGACCAGCTGGAACTGGAATCCGATAGCCCTGTGGGCGGAGCGTGGGAGGTGAGGCCTCCTAGTTCCTGATTCGCAACTGGCCTCGGCTGCCTCTTCTGTCGGTGCCGGACTGTGGCTCCCAGTGCAGGGCCCTCTGCTGGGCTCTGTGGAAAATTCCATCCAGAAAAATTTCTGGAAAGAAGCCACACGGAAGGTAGGGGTGAAAAAGCAAAGGAAACGGTTAAGTATTCATTTGATTCTGTACACAGGTTGGAAGTTGTTTGAACGATGTGTTTAGGCCACCAAATTAGAAAGCTCATTTCCTCCCTCTTTTTGAGCTAGCAACACCCAAGAAATATTGAATGCGATTTTATATTTGAAAGTTAGTGATTAAAAGGGTGTATTTTTTTTTTTTTTTGGTCTTTTTGAGGCAGGGTTTCACTATACAGTTCAAACTGGCCTTGAACTCACTTTGTAGCCCAGGCTGGCCTCAAACTTGCAGTGATCTTCCTGCCTCAGCCTCCCCAGTGCTGGGATTAAAGGCGTGTGCCACCACACTGGCAGAAGGGTCCATTTTTGTCATTGCCTGAAAAAAGAACCTATATAATTTTCGACATCCACAACTTTATTGACTTTAGAATCTTAATGAACTTCTTGGTGTTTTTTTTAAATATTAAACTTTGTATTCTGTTAATTAATTTTCATCTCGGAGTCACTTGTCTGCAGCTGTAACAGCATAATCTGGGTCTGTGTCTCATGCAGTCAAAGAATAAAGTTGAGGACAAAGGAGGTAGACAGGAAGATCATCTATTAAAAACAATTCTGGGCATATAGCTCAGTGGCATAAGTGCTTGCCTGGCAAGCACAATGTCTTGAGTTCAATTCCCCATACCCCCCAAAAAAGAACAGAATTAGCTGGTCATGGTGGTGCACACCTGTAATCCTACCACTGGGGAGGCTGAGGCAGGAGGATCACTGCAAGTTGAGGCCAGCCTGGGCTACAAAGTGAGTTCAAGGCCAGCTTTAACTACATACAAGACCCTGTCTCAAAAAAAAAAAAAAACAACAGAAAAACACAGAACAGAGAAACAGCGCAAGATATTTGGAAGGGGCCCAGAAAGTGCATTGCTGTGGGTTCTTTGTCTAGGAGTTTTTATACCCAGAAATGAGCGGGGCTTACGCCGCTCTCAGTCAAACGAATCTCAACCTACAGGACTAGAACCAGCTCACTTGGACCCGCAGTAGGCGTCCGAGGAGTCTGGATGCCGAGCAGCTGTGCGTTTACAGATAGCCCTTGGCCTTTCCCCTGTGCACAGAGTTCATTACAAGGGCAAAGCGGGGAGGCAAAGCCGATTTCCAGGTCGGGAGAAGCACTTGTCACAGCGCTCAGCCCTGCCTGGCTTGTTACCTCCCTGGGCATAATTGTCCGCCTGACTCTAACTCTTGACCTCAGGCTCCTGCTCCTCTGACCAAGGCCTGGTCATCCTGACTCTGCCTTGGGCCCAGTCCCCCCCAGCACTCTGCTGTCTTCTGTCTAACTTGCCTGTCTATAATGCACACACACAGAGGAGCAGAGGATATCATGAAACCATTTGTTTAGATTAGAGGCTTGAAACCCTTCGATAAGAATCTTTAGGCATTATCAGTGC